>JAQGCX010001077.1:0-12377 GCA_034700205.1 Plectus parietinus
CCTTTATATTAGGGGCGTCTGAGGGGCGTTAGAGAGCGCCAGGAGGTAAGGGTTCTCCCCATCTGAAGGGGGATGCCGAAGGTCCCCAATTTTTCAAGATAAGGGTCCCTTCCCCCTTACCCAATCAGCCTATGGGCGCCGTCATCCCATGGCACGGGCCTCGCTACACTACTTGCATAACAATTGTGCTTACTGGTCAAAAGTAGATCGCCAAGTGTCATGCTGATGATGAAGAGATGTACAGTATCGCCGCCTTTCTTGAACAATTTGATGGCGACGAGTATGACGGCGATGTTGAAAACGCTGGCTGCCAAACTCATCATGAACATGACGTTATCGGCCAGAAATTGGAATCGTTCGAACAGCCAACTTTCGTAGCAGAACTCGAATCCAGGTGGAAATGCGTCTCCTTCTCCAGGCAAAATCGATTCATTGGCAGCAAGAAGGCCATCGACGTCATCCATGATGATCAGTTATTTCAGTTTCAGGCTAATCAGTGACCATTCAACTGATATCGCTGGTATTGCCACCAAAAATAGTGTTCATTTGTCGAGTAGATTACTGTAGTTGAGTAATGCAGATTAGGTCCTGAAGCGATTAGGCTTTTTTAATTTACATTTCCCAGACAAGAAAACAGACAAAGAAGATCAGAAATTAGAAGATATTTTTCATCCGTTGATACAATATCGTGCCACTCCCTACCTTGCACGAGTCTAATCTAATCTTTCTTCAACCCAAACCCGATGCACTGAATCAACAGCAATACATAGTCTTATTATTTCACAAGTTTTACTAATGAAAACAACACCGTAGAAAAACTCTTTTAGTTTCGAAGTAAAATATCAGTTCTGCTTGCTAATTAGATTGACTGACATATAAAAGATTGACGTCAAATTTGTTTGACTACGTGCTGATTCTTAGTGCTTGTTAGAGCCACATGCAAAGCCAATTACCTCAAGGATGGACAATTCCGGCGATGGCTGACGCAATCGGGACAAATCCGGTCGAGAAACCTTTTCTTCGACGATTTAAAAACGGATTCTTATAATTTGAATGGTAAAGGTAGTTGGTTCCTCTGACGCGCGATATTTCTTCGTACAAAGCTTTGCAGCTCGCTGTCCAACTGAAATCAGAGAGCAATGGTGAGTTTAGGTGTGGAAAATAAACAAATCGGCCGCGACGCGCCTTCTGACGTTGAAAATTGTCATCTATCGGTGAATAATAAAATAAACAATTGGGTTTGCGCTTGGGAAGAGAAAGACAATAACACAGTTCCTGGTAAATGATCATCTTTTCTCAGAAAGCTTCATATTAAATAAAAATGTGCAGTTTCCCGGCAACGATACGTAACAAGGATGCAACCTGCGGTCAAAAATCAGCGGTTCCCGCATTTAGCGAATCAAAATTAATCCAGATTCCACGTACAAAACTAAGATCAGGCTTCGATCTGGGGAGAAAATGAAACGGATTTCCATACTGTATTGGACAAGTCGCCTTAATCACAAACCGTAGAGCAGCATTGCAATTACGATTAATTTGCATTTAATTAAAGTAAATAATGTAGAAAAGTGATCACAGACACAAAACTGACAAGAAATATGACAAGGAAGATCAAACACCAGATGTTAGGCTGCATGTGACTCTGCAACTCAGACAATCTTCCCTGGAAAGTCTTTCAAATGTCAGATGTAATCTTTCAGTTGCACTAAGCACCTACCTAGTTCTTGGGAATTATTCCCGCTATGATGAGTCAACCAGCAAATACTTTGCGACACATAAGAACATATTTTTCATGCAATCACGTGAATAGATGAAATGAAAACAGCAAACTCGTCAACAGCGTTAATGGCTAATTTTGTTTGAGCGATGAAAAGATGCCACTCACAGTACAGAAGATAATGTTATGTCAATGAGACTATGGAACTCTATACGAAAGAAGTTTTTTCTACAGTATCAATATCATCCCTTTCCCTGGAGGAGGTCAAAAGCCCATCCTATCTTGTGCTTGTTCAAATTCCCCCACCCCCGGGACATTTTGGCATCCCCCTCTCCTATGTCGAGTAATTAATGATCGTAATGCAAACAATTTTGACAAAAAACTCATTTGACTTTCAAAAAATTCACCAGGAACAAATTATCTCAGCAATAATAATTTTGCATCGATATGAAGAAAATACTCTCCGAGTAATGTATAAATAATTCCAACAATGTCTGGATGGGTATCCGCGAACCTGACATTCTTGGCTGCCATCATCAAACATGCACAATACTCCCACGGACAGCGGCAACTACAGTATTCCGTGGAACGACAATTACTGACTGACAACTACACGCAATCCGCCTCGAAATTTCATTACTCTTAAGACTGAAAGAATTCGCTGAGGTAGAGGATATGAATATTGTCAAGAACTCTCATCTCTAGAGCAATCCTTTCAAGTAAATGCGAAGCTTAAAATACTGAACAGGTAATATTTTCCTGCTCTAATTAGAAAGCCCCTAGATTTACGATTATAGCTCGTCGTCATGACGATGGTCACATGTTCCCGATATCAGGATTTACTGGGGCTTTTTCGTGAATCAAAAGTGACAGTCATTTGTCAAAGTCCTGGTTAAACTTATGGAAGCAAAAATCTTTCAGTTTGAGCAAAAATTTTGATCTTTGGTGAAATTTCCAACAAGGTACAAACACAAATAAATTAGTGCTAGTACTTGTTAATATTGCAAACTGTTTTCTTTCAGATTCCAAGGCGTTATTGTTCATAGTGCAAGCAATTTCAATGCGATCAAAGTATACAACATGCGACTACATACTGATTGAAACGAATGAAAACAACTAAGAATTCTTCGAAAAATCGATTCGGAAATTCGCGATTCCCTCTGTAACTTCTTATAACGCTGAAGTTAGATAAAGCAGACAAAAAGTGGTTAACTTGTCAAAGAAATGAAACATTAAATGAGACCAATTTTTGACGTATTTTATGCGGAAGCCAATTTTAACGCTCATTTTTACGCGTTGTCCACCCGCATGGCATTTTGACGTTGTCAACTAGTCCTATTGTGCAACGAACAGACTGCACGTTGCCCTGACAAAACCCAATTCCCGACATGGGTGGCTTGCTGCGGACTACTGAGCCATACAGTGGGCGGCGAGCGGGGCAATGTATGTAGTTTGAAATATATGGCGATAGAGTTACGAACAGACCAGGCCGACTGGCAAACAACTAACAGCAGCGAATCAGGCGCAAACAAACACGCTGTTTGTTTGTTGCCCGATAGAGTTCAGCAGACACCATGTTAAAAATTCAACACCAGCCAGTCGACAAGCACGTGGCTGAGTTGGAATAACAATGAGAGATCGACCGCCTATTTATTCAATCGATGCAGCTCGTGGCTTTGCCAGTAAAGCGGCGCTATTCTTTGAACCCGCGCGGTTGCTTAGCATTGATTTGACATGAGGACCGAAATAACTCGAGTATTGTCGGACATATTAAATTACTTGGCTGCGCTTTCCAATTGTCAGACTGAAATAAACACAACAGAACATACACAGCTTGGCGATTCATAACGAAGCATGCTGCTCGCAAATTAGAAGTGGGCGACTACATGCGCCATCGCCGTCCTTGTATACAGCTTTCAATCAATCATTGAGACATCCGGGGTTGGAAATCTGATCGAAAATTAACCCAATTTGCAAATCGGAAAAATGATCACTAAGAAACTGCCGCATTGCAGGGCTGTAGGGTAAAATTACTTCATGGCAAACGCCCTGGCTGTGCTACGACAGTGACGAAACCTGGATTATTGAGGGAGAAAAAAATGAAGCACTACGAGAACAAATCGACAAGGAAGATGAGTGAAAGCGTAAGAGCACCTAGAAGAAAGTGTGGGTGGGCCGGAAGCGAACCAAACCTCGAAGAGCAGGTTTGACGAGTAGAGACACGCCTCAGGGGGGTCGGCATCAGCAGTAACCTCGCCAACACTCGCGTTTATAGCCTGAACAACTGGTTCCCGCGACCAGCTGTTAACCGACTGTGTCTATGAATGCACGGCTATTTGCGATCGGGCATGAATAACGCAACGCCGCGTTGTGCAAGGATGATGGCAATACAAAAAGTGATGTCACCCGGTTCGCTCATCCCCGAGTAATTGACCAATTGTGCAGACCAAGCAGAATACATATCAGAGTTTATTAAATCTAGCGCGTGCCACGTATATTGATTCATTTGATGCTGCAAAGGAGAGCAAGGTAATATGTTGTCTGACAGAGGCACTGGGAAGCCAGAAAGGGGTAGGAGGCGGTCATTTGGCTGCCCCCCAGTCTCGGAAACTTCAGTGCTAAATTCTCCTCCCCGGTTTTTGGACTGCCCCCTCCCCCGGCTGCCCAGTTCTAGTTTTGCGCCTGGATGAGCCGGTAGGCAGACAGGAGGGCTAAGGGGGGGGGAGAGATCGGAGTACCTCATCCCCACCCTTTTTCAGGCATACGGATCTAGACCATTGGGGGAATATCCCCCCATCCCCCTGCCTGTAGGAGTATTGACCTACATGAAATAGGAAGGTCAAGGTTGGAGTGGGGTTCGGGTTCACAAGATCATTTTTGAAAATCAGAATGCAATGAATAGCTTCGCAAAAACTTTACTTTCACAAGACAGAATTGATTTTGCCACAGTATTTTCTTTCCGACTTCAATTCAGTCAGGAGAAATGGAGCCAGTTACCTCACCCTGTTCCCCAACCCGCATTGAAGTACACAAAGATATCTTTTGCTGGGCAAGATATTCTCGACTCGAAGCAGAAACAGCACATCAAATAAAGGTGAGGCTATACTTCGAATAATACGTGTTATATAACACGTGTTATGCACCAGAAATCCCCCGCATGGGTCCCACACTGAGAGCTCGTTCTCGGCCAAGACTACATCGTTTTAGCTGAATCTAGACTTTTTCAATAGAGAATGATACCAGCTACAACATATTGAAAAATCACAAGAATTCATACAACTGTTGGCAGGAATTTGAGAGTTTACCTCTAGGACACGGGTGAAAAACTCGTATCCTTGAAATAAACTTTTGAATTCCCGCCAAAAGTTGTATGAATTCTTGTGATTTTTCAATATGTTGTAGCTGGTATCATTCTCTATTGAAAAAGTCTAGGTTCAGCTAAAACGATTAAGTCTTGACCGAGAACGAGCTCACAGTGTGGGACCCATGCGAGGATTTCTGGTGCATAACAAGTGTTATATAACACGTATTATTCGAAGTATAGTCTTACCTTAAGGCGCTGCGCGCTGGCCAAGTCTAGAACAAAAGCGTGACATGTTTTCTGAACGACATTTCTAATGGTTACCAAGGCGTCCTTAATAATAATGCCGACTATGCCTATCGCACAGCGTTTATTTTCGATTCACGTCAAGTCCTGAGCTACTGTACGTAGAGAATTTTTTTTGAAGATTAATTTGCCCGATGACTACGACAGAATGCTCGAAATTGAGTGCAAACCAATTTCTTAAAAATTCTCGTTCCAATTAGCGAATGAATCCCTTTTCTGTACTCTCTGAACTTATTGCGTGATTATTTTTTAATTTAGATACAAGAACAGATGTCCTGAATATTAAAACTTAACATGGAAAGCAGAAAAATACGGTCTAATAAAAATTTGAATTCTTTAGTATGAGTTTCAGCTCAGTTTGAGTTATTTATAACCAATTCGAATAAAAACTATCGCAAACTTAGCAATGTGTCACGCAAATTTCGTGCGAATTTATCGAGCACGTCACGAAAATGTCAACCCACCAACACCTGCAAAATATTTAGAATCCATTGAATACACAGGAAGCTTATTTCTAGACGAAGTTTCAATTTTGCCATGGCAAATAAGAGCAGAAGCTAGATATTCAGGTTACATTGTATCAATGACATTAAAATTAATCTGTACTTTACTGGCAAAAGAACGAAAGAAAGATAATATGTTCAAGGTGAAACCTGTGAGAAGTGCGGGGTGCTGAGAGCTGAGACTACATGGAGAAAAACAAGATTGATGCAGGTTCCGTTTGTCTCCGCAAACAAGACACGTAAATAGAGTGGAATCAACAGGACACGTACATCAATAAGTCTGAGATTGTCGCACCCAAGGCAGCAATCAGGTTGCGAGATCGAGGCGTTGTCGCAAGCAATTACTACTGGAAGCATGCATCAGTTTAATAAGGCGTGTGCCGGCGGCGTTCCCATGGCAACCTGCAGTCAGCTCAGTAAGCTCTTCCAACAAGGGACACATACACATAGGTGTTCCCTGAGTAAATATCTGACATTCAGTCAGAATAAAAGCAAATGCCACTCTCAGCACAAGGATTTGTTTGTGTATGTATTTCTGGCTCAATGCCTTTCTCAAACCCAAAATAGATCACAATATTGACGCGAAGCTGTAATGAGCACGTTGGGCTGCCGAGTCCCGTGAGCATTCATGAGCCTACTAATGGCAGAAGACTCCAGCTTTTAATGCGGATTGGGGTGGAACTCATGGAACGGAACTAACTGGTGGGGATGCACGTAGAAATGAAAGAACCTGACAAAAAAACACTAGAAATTTCGCGAAAATGACGCAAATGGTGAAAGTATTGTAAAAAACGGCTCCAATGGTGAAAAATGATGAAAAATACAAAAATTTGCAAAAAACACTCCACATTAGTATACCAAAAGCATTCTGATTGATGGCAATGTAACTCATGGAACGGAACTAACTGGTGGGGATGCACAGAGAAATGAAAGAACCTGACAAAAAAACGCTTGAAATTTTGTGAAAATGACGCAAATGGTGAAAGTATTGTAAAAAAACTGCTTAAATGGTGAAAAATGATGAAAAATACAAAAATTTGCAAAAAACACTCCACATTATTATACCAAAAGCATTTTGGATTGATGGCAATGTTATTGCAACATTTTTTACATAACTTTCATGCTCACTTTGCCTTATCTGAAGTAAAAGGCAAACTTTCCTTCTGCTTTCATGAAATTGTTGCACGAGCCCCAAAAATAATTTGTTTCGTGTTCAATTCCCAGGAGACATCATCGAAACAAATCACCATCTATCTGCAAGCACGACGCATGCACTGATGTTTGATGCCTATTGACAAAATGAGTAGTTGCATTATGGATGTCCACTATTGGCCTATCTGCATGACAGGGCTGGCTGCACCACATCGCGTTCTTTGGTTTCGTACTTCAAACTTGTGACCGAAGCCAATTTCTATATCTGTGAAAGGATGCGCTCGACTTTAAACGCCCACACCGATAATAGCAGAGATTATATGCACGCACTTGTCCACATTGTTTCACAAAATGGCGCTGACATTAAGAAATTTAAATTGCTATCGCAAACGAGAAGGCTTCTTAGTTTGAAATAGAGAGATGCGATGCGAAAAGATACCCAATTTCTCAAAGGAATTTTCTCAGAAAATTGTACAACACTCGTGTCATACAACACTACAGAGTGATATTTTAGTTATTTGCGTTGTGTCTTTGATTGCAAGATTTATAATTGATTGGTGGAGTAAAAACCTCTAAAGCTTGACGGTATGGGTAAAATGCCCGTATTATTTGCGTAAGTAGACAAAGACGGGAGACACAATGCGACGAATATCGTTAAGTGTCATCCTGTGTTCGCAACCGTACCATGGTGATTCCACAACAAGCGGCACTAAAGCTACCGTCACAACAGCAGACGAGCTCAATCGGCTGTGAGCATTGCATTTAACTGGCGCTCTGACAGAACAAAATATACGGAATTCAGTCAAATGTTTTATAGCGCTCTGATGGTCCAATAATAGAGTTTTAATTGTTGAAGTGATGTTTTGATAAGATTTTGGGCGCTCCCTTAACTCGGAATATAGCGATTGATTATTACTACCGGAAGGCTAGAGTCATGAGACTAGGCTGGCTTCCAGTGAAAATTTAATTCGATTTACGATCGAATAGCGATAAAAAGATAGCAATAGTGATTAAAAGATAAAGACATAAATGGTAAATCTTAAGGGTTTCTGCGCAACCGACACAGGTTCCTGTAAGCTCTTGTGCCGCTAGTACACTCTACATTTAAGGTCAAAGCGTCCATGGCGAGATCTGGTCAACAACTAAACATCTAATCCACTATGTCTCAAGTCCCCACTATTCAGACGCAATATGCCCGTCGTTTATTACTGTGTCGGAATGGCGAGCCTAAGTTTCCACCGACCTATTGGTCCTACAACAATCGCACGCTGAAGACATGGAACAAAGTGTGCGAAGACATCGCCATGAAAGTTTTGAATACGCGAGACAATATGTGGGGCAGAGGAGGTAAGTAAACTATGACTGAGCGTCTTATTAAAGCCAAATTGATGACCGAAGATCAAATGAAAGTGCTTTTGGTTCGAACAATAAATGAGTTATACAAAGGTTGGTGCAAAAGAAAGGCGACTTTTCCGGTTCAAACTACAAATGAGCCATGCAAAGGTCGGTGCAAAAGAAAGGCGACTTTTCCGGTTCGAACTATAAATGAGTCATGTCAGTGAAAAGGGAAGGGAACTTTCTTCCTGAAGAAACGGCAGCGGCATACGCACTCTTTCTATCAAAAAATCTTTCAATCGTTTCGTACGCGAAACGAAGCAAGTGCATGGACTCTTTTGCATGCGAGTCTAGCGCTTGAGACGTTTTTGGCGCAATCGATGGCATTTGGATGAGTTTAGCTGGCTCGAAGGATTAAGATAATGGCCATTGAGCATTGCAAATGCCCAATGGCTTCGTTCCAGACGCCCGTCACGTATCGTTCGCAATCGATTTGGAATTTGTTTTTGCTCTGTTGCCTTCAGACATGTCTTCAAATACGGAAGCGTTCACAGTAAAGTGTGCGAAACAAGTACAATGAAAGTCAATAAGTGGAATAAGAAGAGGAGTATTAACGAATGTATTTCGTTTCTCTTTATCCCTCCAACCTCTCCCCGTTAATATTTTTTTTTTTAATCACGTATTTTTGCTAATACTAATCAATAATAATTTTCTTCCAAAATATTTTCTATCACTTTCAAAAAAGCGATTCGTAAATTATTGGGCTGTTAGGAAAGCTTTGACATAATTGAGAGGTTTCGTTTTTTATTCTTTATTCAAAGTATACACACATTTAATCGACAATGTATTGGCAAAGATGGAGACAAGTGATGGACCACGACGGCCAATACATTGTCGATTAAATGTGTGTATACTTTGAATAAAGAATAAAAAAACGAAACCTCTCAATTATGTCAAGACTTTCCTAACAACCCAATACTAATCCCTCTACGACATACAAATAATTCCGTATCGGTTACAATTGCAGGCAACTGGCAAAGAATAAGCACAAAACAGTAATCGTTTCAAGCCATTCCTTTGTTTTTATCTCACAAAAATCTGATAAATAACACATATTGATTCAAAAATTGTAATTCTTCTGACCTTTTTCAGGAATCGGCGTACGTGCGCTGTGTTCGGCGGACGGAGGAACTCGAATAACATCAATTGAACAGCTGAACAATTTCATTGAAGACGGAGATAATGACATCGCGGTTATTTGCGGCACCGAACCGTGGAAAGATATCAAAGGGGGCTACCGTAGTCTAATTCCCGAACAGATTACTCCGCGAGACGGTATGGTACTACATATATTATCTATTCAATAATACGATACTATTCGTTAATTAATAATATTTTGCAATTAATTTGAAGCAGAAGTCTTAAATTATCGCTACGGAGCGCTTTTATTTCTAAATATCATTGCGGACTATGAAATATTGCAATCATTTTGTTCAACAACAAATGTTAGCCGCCATACGCTATGGGATAATTTCTTCCGCACAGAAATTACAGAACAAGTCAAGGCAACGTATGAAGGCAGCTGTTGTATCAGACTCATAATAGACATGATAGCTGTTATTATTCTGACTAATGTCCCTAGCAACGCCAGAGCAAATCATCTAACAACCGATAGCAACTCGCTCTCTAGTTTGTGCCAAATCGGCCATAAATAGATTATAGCATCTTGAGGACAGCTGAAATCGCCAGACAAATCGCTACAGCAGACATCGAACGTAGTGCATTCTCCCTTCCCTCTGCTACGCGGATAGATAGGAAACAGAAGGAATTATTCATTAAGAAGCACTTTTGCGCGAGAGTCTGGCTTCCCTCTTCCTATTTTCGATTAATCCGAAGCGACCTATTTGCTACGGGGACCAAACAACGCAATTTCTATGATTATTATTAGGATGTACATTGAAGTAAAGATAACAAAGTCCACCAAGATCAAATAGATCAATGCAGACATGCAATACTTAACCCAATCAATATGGTTACACTTTGCGTGTGCTGCTGACCTCAGCACGCAGTACTGAGTTTTAATGAAATAGGCCCCTGATGTTAGACAAAAAGGTTTGTTAGCAGCACGTTTCAAATTAATACTTATAATTAAAAACTGGTCACTGATCAGGTGTCATCGAGTATAATACGATTTTAACGAAAATCTACAGTAATTTGAAGCGAAAGTGCAAATGGAAGTTTTTCAGCGTCACGGTCGGAACTGCATCAAGAAGTGAAACCGCAAAAATCATTTCGCGAAATCAACAAACAACAATATGGTAATACTCAAAGATCAGAGGACCAGAAACTGATCAATCGTTCGAAAGCTGCGCCTACTCGACGCATACTTGTTCGCAAAAACGGCGATGCGCGATTTGAGTGAGTCAAATTTTTCAGTTATTGAAAGTGTTTCGTATAGTACGCCGAGTTTTCCGATGCTAGGGGTAGGAGATTGCGAGGAATCTGTCGCGACTGATGGCAACAAGGCTACTTTGATTGAGTTCAGTGTTGTTTTTCGTCTGGAGAATCTTAATTTTAATTTTTGGGTCGAAGACGATGACGGAAATTTTTTTGAGGTCTGAGATGGAACGAAGACGAAAATTTAAGTTTATTTTTAGTCCAAGACGGGACAAAGACAAAAATTTAAGTTCATTTTGAGTCCGAGACGGGACAAAGACGAAAATTTATTTGAGCCGAAAACTGGAAAATTCGGGACAAAAATTAAAATTTAACGTAAAAATGTTTTTGTCATACACATATTGGCTGAAAAAATTGAAACGGAGAGGAGTTTATTTTGGATCCGGGACGAAAGGAAGATAAAAAGTTTTGGGAGTCCGCACGGAACAATGCCCGCGAAAATTAAAAATGTCGGGACGAAAAACAACACAGATTGAGTTGCACACAGTACAAAATGGTACGGCATGCGGTCTGTGAGTAGCAACCGCTCTCCGTCACATCTTTTATTCAGCAGACCCGACCCATCCGGTCGGTATCGAATGCGAGCAGTCAAGCTTTGTTTACATTCACAGATACAGAGCAAGTGCCTTCCGCCCTTTCGCTGACATTCATAGAAGCGGAGCAATCACCGTCTGCCTTTTCGTATACGAATTGCTCAACGTACTAAAGGGTGAAAATATTATTGACTTTCCCGATCACGTCACAGACTTTGTCGATCAAAAACCAGAGAGAGAGAAAGAAAGAATGGGGACAGTCTCACGCCGGTTCTAATATTAAATGCCATTATCTAATGCTACAATCGCACTTCGCGACAGGATCCGTTACAATCGACTTCATTACGTATCTCCAGCCGAATTCTTTTTCAGGTATCTCCATTGTTGGATAGCATACGGTTTTGTTCGGTTTGTAAGGGTCATACCCCTAGCCACCCCCGTCCCCGTCTAGTGCCCACGACTGCTGTTAATATTTGGCAAAACCTAGCCGCCTGTTATTACCTAACTCCACGTTGGTTTTTCAATTATGAAAAATTTTATATTACTCTATATTTTATATTACTCTGTAACTCTATATTTTTAGGCCGAAAACCTACATTTGGCGTCTCAGGCAAACATCCACGTTGGATCATTTGAAAGCGGAACTGACGAAAATTGCGCCACCATCGCATGGAAATGTGAAGATAATTTTCGACATGAAGGGCAACGAAATGACGGAAGTAAATCAGATCAAAGAAGGACAAACATACGTGGTTGCTGGAGAAACAGCGTTTGATCTGGGGTTGGTTGAATTGTTTTACTTTGTCATTTTAAGTGATCAGTGAAATATACTGTAACTTTCGTATTTGTCTTTCGAACGAAAAGATCCTTCCCTTTCTTATGATCTTATGATCTTTAACTCGCTGTTAGGGGCTAAAATTTGCGCAAAAAGTAGTTTTCGTTGAAACTGTATTATGAACCGGGCTTTCTGGTAAATACGCTCCGATGAAAATACCATTTTTGCCCGCGCGAAGCGCGGGCATTACACAACCGGCCGGTCTGTCCGTCTGTCCCGTAACGCGGTTACGCTTGAA
>JAQGCX010001078.1:0-12372 GCA_034700205.1 Plectus parietinus
ACATTGGAATACTGATCATTTCACTGAACAAAATTTAGTTCGGATTCCTGATTACAATTAATGGGTAAATACTACGCAATTAATGGGTGAATGCTACATTTTCTCCAAATCTTAAAAGTTAAGTACGGTTTGAATTATCTAAATGCAGAGTAATTTTTGCATTAATTGGACACCGCTTTGTTTCATTTTTACATAGCAAAAGTGGAACGGGTGTCAGCGAAAGCATTATGGAAAACGGTTTCACTGTTCGATATATCAGCTCACAGGGGTGTAGCCAGAGGTGGGCAAGTTTGAGGTGCCTGGGGGAGGTTCAACCGGTTTCCTGGTGGAGTATAAGTTCATCTTAAGTTGTAAAAAATTTTTGGAGTACTACACAGCACTGTTCATGCGATATTGGGCACAATACCCTCTGGGGGTATGTACAGTCCAGCTCAAGGTGACCATAAGAAAGACTGTGTAGTCTATCTCGTCTCTCTGCGCATTATATGAATAGGATTGCTAATCACCAATGATGTTCGGCCCGAAAGAAAAGTACCGGGTTTGGGCCGAGCCCGGGGCCAAAAATATTGGCCGGGCCGGTTTCAAAGAAAATTATTGAATGGAACTTTGAAATTATCGACATGCAAAACACCATATTTTACTGGGTGGAGAGTGCAGAATATCAAGGTTGAGTGATTATTGACTTGTCAATCAGTCAAAATAGTGGTCAATATATGCTGCGCGCATTGTGGCTCTGTACCACGCGCAAGAGCTTTGTCTTGGCCGGGCCGGGCCTTAAAAAAATTGTCCCGGTCAGGCTTTTTGCCCGCGCGAAGCGCGGGCATTACACAACCAGCCAGTCTGTCCGTCTGTCTGTCCCGTAACGCTGTTACGCTGAAACGCTAGAACGTGCGAAAGTGTGTGCAAATGCGGCACAAGTTTCGAAAGTGTGCGCCGTAACGCAGCCAGCGAATGCGGAAACGTAGTGCTGGAGAAACGTTAAGCTCAAAACAAAATGTCGGGCACCCCCTTCATCAAAGATGAAGGCGTTGTTTACAGTTGTGAAGAATGTATCATTCAAAATGCAAGCAGATTTTGTTTGTGAAACTGTAACGGTTTTTCCTATAGTACTTGTTTTATAAACGGATACGAGACTGAGACGAAGGCGATATCCTTGCGAAAAAGCGAAACAGACAAAAATCAAGCCAGTTTCTGATTGTTGCCGTATCAACTAAGATATAGGTTTCATTATCACCTATTTCTTACAACAGACTACGATGTTAATGAGATGTTTTCTAAAAATAGAATTAAAAATGCAATAAATCACAACGTTTCCACCCGCGTTTAATGTGAATTCCAGCTCCAAAAGGGCGTCCAGTACATCGCCACTCATTCCAAAATCAGAAAGTGCCCCAAAAATAACCAAAAAACTAAATATCGCTGAAATAGTGGCAAATTGCAAACTGATACGTTTACTTTGCGCCGCTCGACGTTTAATTTCGTTGTCCCGCAGATTGTTTTTCCCATTTGCGCCCACAGCATTATTAATTGCGCTGTATGCCCTAATGTACATGAAAAATAAAATAATAATGACAATAATGTTCACGATGTTTGTCGCTTCTAGCAAATAGTTGGCCGTACCATCGTCGCTGGCACTACTAATTTCGTCAGCAAGATCTTCGTCAACAGCAAACACCAAGTCGCAACAAATGTCGAGAAATGTAAAGGAACAAGCGAAAAGACCAGTTATCCAGGTGAAAACTATATAAATTTTTGTTCGTTTCACCGAAAACCATTCATGCAGCTTCGTTGGATAACGTACTGCAGTTAATCGATTAGCAGCCATAAGAAGATAATGTCCCAAAGACGCATACCATGTTACCAACAAGGTTCGATTGACAATATGTTCGTACCAATCTGGCAACTTTATTCCGAGCAGCTTTTCAGGCAAAGAGTGCATTGTCATCGTCGATAAATTGCCTATATCAGCAAATGCCAGACTTAACATGATGATGTAAGTTGCTTCTTTCAACAATTTTTCCTTCACAATGACAATTATTAATAAAATTGTGCCAAATAATGCAGGATAAGCTATTGCTGCCAGAAAACATGCGAAAGCATAGTCGCCCATGATTTCTTTGCAAAAACTACGTTACATCTAACTGAAGTAGTCTTTTCGAGAGGTTCAGCTGCGGTAAATTTCTTTTACTATTTTTAAAATTCTGAATTTCGAGCATCATGGGTTCTTCGGGAGAGACATAATAGTCATTTATATCCTCACGGTATTTATTGTTTTGCTTTCAATCGCCTCGGTTACCGATCAAAATATCAATTTAAATGAGCGCAATCAGGACTTAATCAAATGCCATCTAACTTGGTCGAAAGGACAGCCGAGCATTTTTGCCCCAATTTGGCTCAATATGGGCAGTAATTGCTTGCTGTACATTGTCAGTATTGATCACTCTTTCGCTGTTCTTGTTGTAATTATGTGATGCAGCAACAGCCCAAGATAATTACCGTATACGCTCAAGTAATCGCCGCGGCGCTTATTTCGATCAGCGGTTTAGGCTTAGGCTTAGGCTTAGGGCGCTTATTTCTTTCAAGCGAAACTTATAACATAAAGGACCTTCAAGAAAAAACCTTCGTTCATTTAAATCAGTTAAAATGGTGCATTCACTTTCTGTGACGCGAAAGAGAGAGAGTCTGAGTGAATATGACAACAACTGCAGACGAGGGAGAGGTTACAATTGATTTTTTAACTTTGTGTAGATGAAGGGACCACCCTGTACATGGTTGCTCCACAGGTGCACGTCATTTTTTTGCCATCTTCTATTTTGACCAGTAATTTTCGCCGAAAAAATGCCCGGCCCGGCCCGGCCCGGAAATTTTGTCAGAAGCATCAAGCTAGTGGCCAGCCTGATGCTTCAAACTCCAGCAGGGAGCCGACTCTAGAGGAGAGGCAGCAGTATTGTGGCATATACTTCAAAAGTTTGTCCACAGCTGCTGAATAAACTAACAAAATATATTTCAATTTTCTGATAAATTTGCAAATACATTTTTTTTCAGCCGATGAATATGAAAAATTCAACGGACTTCTTTGCGAGGCATTTATCGGTTAAGGCGGGTCGCTGAAACAAAGAAAGACTACCAATGAACTGGTGTATTTGAATTTTTCATGAGGACGAAGAAACTGAGAGATCAATCAGATTTAATGTGCTTTTTAGTATACTGACGTCTTCCTCAATTCAAATCTGTGTACACATGATTTGAAATTTCTGTTCCTATATTTTATTGTTCATTGTCATTTACGAAATTCAGAAACAACTTTTTGTCGAACTTGACAAAATAGAGAAGTGAAAAATGAATAAAAGCACATTGCGATCAGTGTAGAGTACAATACAATACATTCAGCATGCAAAAAACCAATTACTGTACGAGCTTTCTTGAATAAGAATTTTAACCCTCGAAACAGCACCAGGTACTGGTATATGTTTTTGCTTGGAGGTGCAGAAGTATATCAAGAACATGTTCGTTTGAGCTGAATATTTAACTGAGGATATTTTATGATGAGCACTACTTACCGTAGTAATTTCAAGCTGATCGGACATTTTCGTACCGAGACCCAAACCTTTCAAAAGGACTCGTTTTCAAACTTTGATTCTAAATTTCTCATTTACGTATTTGTCTGTACGTAATTACAGGGTCGCGCAGGAAATTTTGGTACATTTAGTTAAATGACCACAACTCGGTGACAACTAATTGGAACTCATTGAAAATTGTAGCCCACATGTAGCCCAACTCCTCCTCTACTAAACGTAAAATTTTCATTAGGATTGGCAAAATTATTGAAATTCTACAGTAATCCATGTGAAAATTTATTCGACGCACCAAAATTGCTAACTTTTAGCGCATCACACATGACTAGAATATTTATGACTAGATATTACATGAATATTAACTTCACCTACGCTAAATTCACTGATAAACTGCAACTAAATACGATTTCTCGCTGAATCCGATGCTTTGCAATTATGCTCTATCAATTCATCTCATCTTTCCCCCCGCCGGCCAGAAAGCTAACAAAATTCTGAAGGAAGCCGATGTCAAGTATACAATTTCTACTTTATGACGCACTCCCATGCTTTCGATAAGGTTTTGACGAACACGGTCACGGTTTACGCCCTCTGCTTTGTTTGTCAAAGATATGCGCAAGCGAAGCAACAAGCGCGTAACTGACTGACTGGCCAGGTTTTAACTTATTCTCAAACTAAAACTGTTCACTGCCCAACAACAGTTAAAGGTGATCTGTACTTTATTACTTTTGCTATAATTTCGACTGTTTTAAAATTCGAGCTAGGCTTTTGAATATCAAAAATAGCAAGGAGTTTGATTCAAATTTTGTGGCTGTAAACTGTGTGATTGCCGGCAAAAGTTGTAAAGGTACATTTTTCTCGTCAACATGCAGGGTGGGCCAACAAGGAGTTCAGATGTTTAAATCGCTGCAGACACTGCGATTTTCATCCGATCAAGCTAAAATTGGGTACACATGTGCTCCAGACAGTAACTTGAAAGTTTTTAAAATTTCATGGTGATCGGTGGTGAATTACTGGTTTTATGCAATTTTTGTCAGAGCGCTACGCGGCGGTAAATCGGCGCAGGCGGGCAAGTCAGCGCAATGGTAATTAACTGTCTGACAAAAATTGCATAAAACCAGTAATTCACCACCGATCACCATGAAATTTTAAACACTTTTAAGTTACTGTCTGAAGCACATGTGTACAAAATTTCAGCTTGCTCTGATGAAAATTGCAGTGTCTGCAGCGATTTAAACATCTGAACTCTTAGTTGGCCCACCCTGTATTTGCGCGCTTTTGTTCCGTAGCGATTAACAAAAATTTGAAATGGTTAGCGGGGGATCCCCCGACTGGTGGCCGCGATTATTTTTGTACCTGAGTACCTTTTTGTACTTTTTTGTACCTTTTTGTACTTTTTTGTACCGTTTTGTACTTTTTTGTACCTTTTTGTTGTACCTTTTGTACTTTTTGTACCTTTTTGTACCTTTTTGTACCTTTTGTACTTTTTTGTACCTTTTTGTACCTTTTGTAATTTTTTGTACCTCTTTGTACCTTTTGTACTTTTTTGTACCTTTTTGTACCTTTTGTACTTTTTTGTACCTTTTTTGTACCGGACAGTACCTGAGTGAGCAAACTGCCTTTTAGATGAGCGACTGGATCGTAGAAGCCGGTATGCGCCAGACCGGCGAACAACTTGTCCGTGTAGTACTCGGTGATCTTACACACGTCCTGCACCAGCTTCTCCGTCAAGTCGGTTCGTCGCTTCACGTCCTTGATGTTCACTCGTTCCCACAGGTCGATTATCTGAATTAATGAGCAAAGATAAGCATTGCAATCACTGAGAGCACTTACTTGGTGAACAAGATGGCACACGTCGACGTACGAGCTGGTCTGTTGAATTTCCGTGTTCGGAATTTCAATCTGCGAAGCGATAAGATAAGTGTGACATTACGAATGAAGCGGACAGACATGGGAACGGGGAGATGGGGGGAATATCCCCTAGGGGGCCATTTCACTAAAGTTCAGCAATCAGCAATCAGCAATCAGCAAGTAGCACACGCAAAGTGTAACAATCAATATTGTTACACTTTGCGTGTGCTGATTGCTGATTGTTGATTGCTGAGTGTTAGTGAAATAGGCCCCAGGGGTCCAAATCCCCGGGATGCCAAAAGGTTGGGGGATGGAAAATTTTGGGTAGAATTAGCACTGGATAAAAATGGATCTTCGCTGAAAAAAACGTTTTCGCCACGTTGTGGCGGAAATTTATTTTCGCTGATTTTTTGGTTGCCAGACAGACCGTTCCTCGGGGCCGCCAGGGGATGGGGGACCGGCCCAATAATTCTTGGTACTAAATCCCCCCCAGGGGTCTGATCTTGCTCATGTCTGGAAGCGGACGATACCTTCTTATCCAACTGGTAGGCGGCGTCGACTCGAGCAAATGCTTTGGTTCTGGCCAAATCCAGCCACTGACTAATCGCCTTCTCAAAGTAGTGCTCAAACTCGTGCGCCCTCAGTTTGTGTCTGAAATTGTCCATTCGCCACACATTCGACTAATGGTAATGATTGAGTAAGTTCCCACTAATTCAGATTAAATCAAAATGGACGGAAAGTAAGCGAATTTGACCGTGAAACTGCTGGGGGAGGGGTAATTTGACACGCTGAGTACGAATTTCATATAACCTTAGTTCTCGGCTTAGGCTTAGGCTTAGTAAGGCGCGCCTTCGGCGTGCTTTACGAAGTCTAAGCCGAGAACTAAGGTTATGTTATACAAAACTCGTACTCAGCGTGTCAAATTATCCCCCCCCCAGCAGTTTCACGGTCAAATTCGCTTACCTCCCGTCCATTTTGATTTATGACCGTAAACTACAGGAGTGTCGGATACGTTAATTTTTCTGAATTACTGGGAACTTACTCAACCATTACCCGACTAATAAAGGAAGAAACGCACTTCTCTTTCCTGTTTTCACGATACGAAAGAAATTCAGATAATGCCAAGTGGAGCTGAAAAACTGGAAGGAGAGTGTCCGGTTGAGTGGCCGTCAGTTGAGTGTTGAGAACAGTTGACAGCTGAAAGAGCACTGTAGGGTATGAGGAACGAACAATTTGCAAAAACATCTTTAACCGAAGTTTGGTCAATGGACGATAGCATCAACAAAATATGATTTATTCTTTTCAAAACGAACTAATTGGACTTCTGATCCAAAGCTGATGAAACAACAGTAAAGCAGCAGCTGAAATCAAGTGCGCAAGTCACGTGCTCGTGATACGGTCGAACCCGGATAAGTGCACATTTGGTGTATCAATTGTTTTAGCACACACTACCACGCATGTAAGCTAGGCAGTTCTGCGTAGTGAGCTCTCATGTTGGCGTGTGGTCAAACAATTGATACACCGAATGTGCACTTATCCAGGTTCGACTGTAAAAGTAAGTGTGCTAAGAGCAAAGAAGAAACGGAAATGGGCAGTCAGTGCGCGACATTGGACACTGATCTCACCGTCTTCAGTACACCGACATCGTATCCAGCCATCATCGCCGAACAGAGATATTCGTCCAGCTAATGGGAAACAATGACAACCGTCAGAATAACCAACTACCTCAGTGAACTATCGAAAACTGTCTAAAGAAGTGAAACGCCAACAGTTTGCGCTACTCACCAGGCGATCAAATTCTTGGTACGTCAACGCAAAGTAGTCGATTCCGCAGCATCTTAAATGCAAAAAGAAATCGATCACAACGATTTGCCAGTAGGGTTTTCCCTGTTATTATGTCGGAATTCCGATATATTCTTGGTGTGAGCAATTACCAAGAACCCATAAGAAATAACGCAAGGATGCCTAATAGGTTCTTGGTGATTGCATGCAACCAAGAATGTATCGGAATTCCGAAAAATAACAGGACAAACCCTATTTGCCAGTGACCAACTTACGAATTAAAAATAGGATGATACAGTGACTGTGCCATTGTGCATGCTGCATTGAGACTGATGATCAAATCACACAACGCTTTGAACGCGTCGCCCGGCTGCAAGATATAAAAAGTATAACTATTGTATTTATTCTAATATAAGCTTCCCCCTTCTCGCGCGCTCAGCACGCTGATTAGAGGTAAATTAACACACTGTATGATTCAATTAGGGGGTACTTCTACTTCTAATTAGCTTCTAATATCCTAATATAAATTCTAATATAAGCACTCCCTAATTAAATCCTAGAGTATGTGAATTAACCTCTAACCAGCGTGCTAAGCACGCGAGAAGGGGGGGGGGCTTATATTGGAATCAATACGGTAAACATTTGAAAAAACGCAATTACGTACAAATTCTTTTGCGGCCGTTTTTTCAGCCCGACGGAAGTATTGATCTGCGCTCTTCTGAAACGTCAATGTTTGCGCTTTCTGAGCCCAAGAAAGCAAACAGTGAATACCTGAATAAGTGAAATGAGCTCGCTGCTGAATTCGCGTTGAAAAGGGAGACATTTGTGCAACAGAGCGCTTTCGTGCAAGAGCGTGAGACACCGCAGGAGTTGACGGATTTTCTCGGCGGACTGTTCGTCCCACACTGGGAACAGCTCGCGATGGTCGAGAATGTTCTGGTGGCCGAAAGCCAGGAATCTGACGAACGACTCGGCCGCCAACTCCTCTTCCTCCTTGTCTAGCGCGGTGGGGATCCACTTGGACAGCAGATTGTTCAGCGTGTTGTACAGAAACGTATACGACAGGCCGATGTTTTCGTGAATGTTACAGTACGCCATTGCGAAGCTACAACAAAACAATTACATCAACGGCCCAAGATGGAAAAACGCTAACAATCAATACCAAAGATTCTGTTGCGCCTCGGTCAGATCGCCCTGAATCGCGTGCTGATGGAGCAATGTCAGCGCTGTTTGTGGAAGAGCGCCCGACCAACGAATTGGGTCCTGCTGAAACACTTACTTCATTTCTTCACTACAGGGTGTGACATAAATCCTGGTACAATTTTTTTGAACTCATAACTTTTCAACCGTTCAACACATTTAAATGAAATTTTGGACATAGATAGAAGACATCAATACAGCACTCATCAGAAAAAATCATTTGATATAACACCCTCTGGCAGAAGTTACACGATTTCGGCAGAAATTATGCGAGGTCGGTTTTCGCCAGACGGCTGTAGAATTTGATGTGAGCTGCTAATTTTGCAGCCCTTCGATGCGAAAAAAGCTGAAGCTTAGGGCTTCAAGATAAGCTACAGTAGATCGTTTGAAACGAATTATGCATCACAAAATGCGAATCGAATCGTTTGAAACGAGTTATGCATCGCAAAATGCGAATCGAAAGTTTCGGGGATTGCAAATTCGACGATTTTGCGCGCGTTAAAAAATTGGGTGAATGGGGCGCTTTGGGTGAATTGGGCTATATCAACAAGGCAGTTGGAGTTCCGTAGGTATCATTCGAGCAAGACGACGCATCACACAAGAACGAAAAATTCACGCAAGATAGACGAATTTCGTGTTCGGCAAATAGTCGGATAAGCGCTTCGTGTTGCTTCACATCATTAAGATTGTCATCTTCATCTTGATCAGGCTACTCCTCTTTCGTGCTCAACCACAACTTCAGTTTAACCTGACCAGACACTTCCGACTTTTCCGAGCTCTTCTCCAACGTGAACCAATCTTCGTACCCAGTGGACGGAACATCCTACAGTAACCAAAGTGCAATGACGGGGATCGACAAGCGAATAATTTGAGACGATTGACCTTCAGACGGAGATTGACGCAGCCGAGGAAGTCGTCAACACTTCGACAACCGGTTTCTACAGGCAGCAACGCGCGTCCATGAGCTGCAGAAAAGAACCCGGCCGCCGCGCGCCATATCGTTTGCTCTTGAGCACGTCCAGGTGCTGTGTGGTCGCCGCAATAAGAAGCCGTAGTCGGCCAACACGTCCGTAATTGTGTTTGGCGGCACGGGCGCTAAAGACTCTGAATTGCTTACGTTTGGCCATTCGCCCCTGTTTCCCCGGTGGTGTCAGTGTGCGCGAGTGTGCGTGCTGTGGCCGACTCCGCCGCCGGCCCATTTCCCTCATCTGCAGCCATGGGCGCCCGCGCCTCCAAGAAAAAGGCCGCCCCCGACACCAGAAGACAAACGAACGTATGATCCAACCATTACACCCGTCGAGTATTCGCTTGCAGGAGAAAAATGAAGATATTCCGGAGATCAATGATGACAAACTGCGCGCCATCTTCCGAGAGTACGACCTGAACGGAGACGGCTTGATCCAGATAAACGAGCTACGCTCTGTGGCGAAGAAGATGGGGCAGTCGCCGACGGAAGAAGAGCTGACGGCCATGTTCAACGCGGCAGACAAGGACAAGGACGGCAACATCGACTTCCAAGGTACGGACGGGCGACTAGTAGTTCGCTGATGGGAAAAGCAAACAACTGCCAGTATGTGTGCAGAGTTTATGGGGATTGCGCGTGCCTACCAACGGCCAATGTCGCTGAGAAGCGCGTTCGAAGAGTTGGACGTTGACGACGATGGAAACATCACGCGAAGTGAACTGCGCACCGCCTTCGAGCGCATGGGTCAATCGCTCAGCGACGAGGAAATCAATTCCATATACCGACAAGTCGATGTTAACCAAGACGGAAAAATCAACTTCGAAGGTGTGTTTTTCCTTTTGTCTCTCCTGCCCATTCCTCACTTGATTCGCGCAACCTGTTCTTGTCCAAAGACGATCAGCGCGCACCCCACCCCCCTTGCTCGTCCGTCCCGACATCACCGCATACTGCTGTACAACATTAAGTGCCTGTTGTTGTTTTCAGAGTTCTGCCAAATGGTGACGCGCAATAAGGCGTAATCGCAGATTGGCTGCAAACAGACTACTTCCATTACACCATTATCTGCTCGGGCTCTTATGATCCGTCAGCTAACATATCGCTTATTGCTTGCATGTGTCGCCAGTACAACGCGTAATACAGTAACTATCTGTTATAAGGGAATCGCTTATAAGGGAAAATCGCTCAAATGGGAAAGGTTTTGGTGCCCAGCTGTACTATGTTTTGTCCAGGGAAAATAGCTTAATTGGGAAAATTTCTTAAATGGAAATTTCTTGCGGTTCCCAGGATTCCCATTTAACCGATAGTTGTAAAGGGAATGGTTCAGTGAAGCGGGGAACAATGCTCAGCATCACTATCGTTTCGGCATTCAGTCCTGTTCTTAGATTCTCACTCGTTCGCTCAGTCTCAGTCTTAGTCTCTCACTTACACAGTCTCTCGCTCATCAGTCTGAATTGCTTCTTATCATCATGGATCATAAGACTAGAACAAGTCTGAATTTACAAGGGAAGGTCGCCCGATGTTAATCTCAGATTTGAACCAAATTTTGCATACAGGTAGACCACTATGAAAGATGTACAAGGCCAAAATTTTACGTGCCCTCGATCAGTAATTCTCGAGGCCCGGGGCCCTAAAGTTGGATGAATTGTGCAACAGGAAAGTTAGCGGACGGTTTTATTTTTTGAATAACTCAGCCAAAATTCAACCGATTGAGCCGAAATTTGGTAGATTAGTTTTGAGAGTCATAAGGTTTTTTTTTTTTTTAATTGTTGAATTTGGTCATGGGGTTGCTGAGCTGAGACAACTGAAATTTTCGTGTTCTTGAAGTAAACTTTTGAATTATTATTTATTCAAAACAGAGCAAAACGGTTATTATTTATTCTAATGTTTTCTTTAAACAGTTTTCGGATAGAGTCGTATGCAACTGTCAGAGGTTTTTGATGACAACAACCACAGCATCAACAATTGATATCTTTCAAAAGGTATTTTCCAATAAACGGAGTAAAATGGTTTTGATGGAGAAAAAGAAAGTTAAACGGCATCGCATACATCAGTTGATGTCATAACACCTGCAAGCCGCCTTTTCCTCTGTCTCCATAGGTCGATACGCCGCTGCAGAGTTCTGGAATATTTCCCCGGTCCCTGCAGATCGCTTGCGTTCCTCGTGTTCGCCCTCCGTGTCTTATAAAAGTTTTCGAATAGAGTCGTATTCAACTGTCAGATGTTTTTGATAACAATGGCCACAGCATCACGTACATCGATTGTTGTCGTAGAATGGGATGAGTGCATTCGTACGACTCTATCCGTGTTCTTTCGAAATGTATTTCCAAATAAACGGAGTAAAACGGTTCTTCTTGAGTAAAACAAAGTTAAACGGCATCACAGACGTCAGTTGATGTTAAACGGCCGTTAAACGGTTTTTATTAATTTTGCTGTTTTCTTAAAAAAGTTTTCGGATAGAGTCATTTACCACCGTCAGTTTTTTCCTGATAACCATAACGCCAGCATCACAAAACATCGATTGTTGTCGTAGCATGACATGAGTGCATTCTTCTAAAATATGCTTCTTAATGGTGAGAGTGAAACTATTTTTATGGCGTTAAACAAAAGTAAACGGCATCACACTTTTTAATTATTCTCTTAGCGTAATATGAGTGTCTTCTTTCAAAAAACTAGGTTGTAATGAAAGTTTCTGTGCATAAATAGGAAATTTATTTCAGCATAATTAAATACAAAATTTATTTTCTTACAACATAAAAAATCATTTCACTCTGATCATTGGGAGATATATTTTGAAAGAACGCATTCATAGCATGCTACGAAAACAATTAATTTGTGTGATACTGTTGTTGTTGTCATGAAGAAAACGTTGACAGTGGTATACGACTCTATCCGAAAAACTTTCTTAAGAAAACAGCTAAATATATAAAAAATCATTTCACTCTGGTCATTGGGAGATATATTTTGAAAGAACACACTCATAGCATGCTACGACAACAATTAATT
>JAQGCX010001079.1:0-12352 GCA_034700205.1 Plectus parietinus
TCAGTCTTATCGAATTATAGTCACAATTTTTCTAACGGTTAACTGGAAATCGATCGAACACTTCTCAATTGAATGTTGCGCGCTCTCAAAATCCAGAATTGATTGTATTGAGTATCATTACTTCGTACGATTTAAATCCATTTATAGTAAACGTCCTACACCGACATTTACTCACTATTGCACATCTAAAATTATGAGGTTACGGTGCTTTCTACAGTACACTCTTTACCATCAAAGAAATCGTAAGTATATGCGAACCTCGACGCATTGCTCGTGGCCGACGGGGAGCGGTTCCAAACGAAGTGTGCGACGCAGAGTGGACTTGTTGTTCTCGACGTGGCATGTCCAATCGCCGGCGTCCCGATAACCGATCTTGCTCAAATGAACAGTGGCGACACGCAATCGTCTGTCGGGAGTGAGTGCGTCGAGGGCGATCTCGCGATGTTCGAGAACATTGGTGACGACGGGGGCATTGTTGTGCAACCATTCCATTCGAATGTCCTGGTCACTGTTTGACACTTTGCAGGTTAGTAGTCGGTCTTCACCCGGGTAAAAAATCACTGACGGACCGCTCGGTTCGATTACGAACACTTCTGGGTTCAGATCTCCTAAAACAATAACATAACGATACTCTAAGGTCAGGAATTGTGGGTGGGATAAATATTGGTGTTCCAGCCAGCAGTTGCCATTTTGCAATGCATTTGATACTGTATCGATTAGTTTTGGTGGGATTGATATTGGATGTGCCAATGAGCAGCCAAAACACCCAACATTAATTCCATTATTTAAGACCTTTACAGTACGATAAGCAACGAATCTGTATTATAGGCACCTTTGCCACACATGCGTCTCAACATCTTCGGTCTGAGATCCTTGAGCATTCTGTTGCGATATAGAAGTGGGAAGACGCATTTGGTGCGATCGCTGATCACCACAGACTTGGAACCGTCGTCTTCGCTGCGACGCAACGCCCAGCGACGAAAGTCGACCATGTGACAGTCGCAGTTGAGCTGCGGAGAATAAATACTACTGCAAAAATGCAATACGAGTTGTGCGCATGTTTGAAAAACGCTTGCAATTGTATCGTACATGAATGAAAGATTGTGCAGACTGGCAAAAGTCCTGTCGGGGAAGGCGGCCAAAGGGTTGTCATCGAGAATGAGTGTCTGTAAGTTGTCGAGACCGACGAAACAGCTGCGATTCAGCGCGTGCAGTCTATTGTGACTGAGATTTCTGCAAAGGACGACGGGTGGGTCGAGTCAGCTGGTCGATTAGCCCCCCGATCGGGCAGACGTGCGACGCATGAGGAGGCGACGGGCGGCGACCGTCGGGCGATCGAGACGGTTAATCTGATTGATTGGCGCGTGTAAAATGGAATTCACCCGGCGCGCGCAGCACATTTGTTACGCAGTCGGCGGGCCGCCTTTGATAGTCACCGTACTACCGTCATCTCCTCACGCCGCCAACAACAACAACTCACAACTTTTCCAGGTTCTTCAGCACGCGGAAGGCGCCTGGAGCGATTAGCGTGATCTCATTGCTGGACAGGTCTCTGAAAGCTGACAGATGTTTGCAAAATTTTCCAACACAAAGACTGGCGTGCGTATCTTAAATCCTTTGTTTCTTTAACGAGAAATGCCAATGAAATGGCGCACTGAGAGCGAGATTTTATGGCGGGCGCCTGTTTTCAACGGCTTGCAGCGTCGAAAAGGAATGCGGTCATCTATTTCTGCGCAGATTGAGCGCGCCGGAATGGGACGTTTGGCACGAAGGACCGAATGATTGATGAATACGGGTAGTGTGAAAAGCGCCGCCCGTTCGATGTTATCAGTGGGTACTACATCAGTGGGCGGGACATTGCAAAAGAAAAGCAAACCTACGCAGTCGGCAGTCAACATACAAAAGAAAGATTAAATGACAATAAATTGAACGTACAATTCGATTAGTTGCTCCGGATGTCGCAGCCCAGCAAAAGCGTTGCTGTTCAGTTGGGTTATGTGATTGCCACTTAGTGACAGCTTTCTCGTGCCTGGTGGAACCAACGGCGCCATGAACAGCTCTTCCCCAACGCCCGCTCGAGCCGCATCAATAATTGCGGCAAACGACCGATTTGAGCAGTCCACCACCGAGTCCGCATAGCACCGACATCGCGGCACACAGTCATTGCTGTGCACTGTCGCGACGAGTAATAGAAGTATAAATGGGAGACGGAGAAGCGCATTGCTGACAGGCATGACGGGATCAGTGGCGCAGTAGCATGACGGTCGGACGACGAAAGAACACGAAGATAAGTGGAAGACGCATCGCCTGAAGAGGAGCGAGCGGCTGCGGCAAACCACTGAGCGCGCGAGGCCGCACATGAAAGGACGCGCCGGATGAACAATGTGCTAGGCGCGCGTACCGAGAAAAAACACCAGAAACCGCCCCGATCGCCGCCGCTCTTTTTCACTGCGCGCACCCACCGGCCAAACAATGCTCGAATCGCATATACATTAGCTGATAAGCGCCTCCGCCTGCACGCACCACGGGACTCGTGCCTTTTTTTTCATCCGTCAATGCCTCTCCGTTCTTTGGATGCAATTTACAGCGCCCCTCTTCCATCCTTCACGCCCTAATTGCAACACAAAAATTGCGCTACAATGAGAACAAAGCTACCATCTGAACGAGTTACCGCGCGTATATGATCCTTTACGAATGAGAATTTTCAAATAACCCTACCTAGAGTGTGGTTTTGTCAGCAATTGACTTTGAGAAATGTCCATGATTGAATGCTCATTATTCCGACAAGGAAGGTAAAATATAGCAAGGAGGGTAAAATAAAGTCACCCATGTAAAGTGTATCCCGGTGCAAATAAAACTGCCCCCTTCCAAACACCTAGGGAACAAGGCGCTGACCAGAGCCGTGCCTTTCCTATTTGCTGAGAGATTCCTATATTTACAATAAAGTAACTGAAAAAATGTTTTTTTCCATCAAATTTCACAAAAACTAGTTGAACGACTTTATTCCCTGAAGCAGTTTACCGCCGAATCGGCGGTCGGTGTTTCCGAAGTTCTAATAAACGCTGCGGCAGTTGCCCATTCGCGATTCGACTATTAATTGAGCGAGAGTGTCGCACTCATACAGGTTTTCTTTTCGAGACCCACAAATCTCTTTGATTCTGTATGGCACTAAAAAACAGCGCGCTACATTTTTCGTTTGGCATCGAAAGCTCCTTTTTCGTTATGCAAGGGACGATTAGCCAGAGAAATACTTTCGTTTAACTGCAAAGTCTCTTTTTCAACAACATTAATAAACGGGTCATCTCTTTTCAAATTCTGACAAGTAACAACAGTCCAACAAATCTTTCTCACAGGCCAAATGAAAATGAACACCTCTATCGACGAACAAGATTCAAGGCATGAACATTTGGGACTCCAGAGGCAATCAACTGATCAACTGTAACATTGGAACGAGTGTTAAACAACGACTTTCTGAACGTATTGAAGGCCAACTGTTCCAACGTCGGAACATCCGTCCAGAATCTGAACAAATGGCGACCACCGTAACGACAGGGTTTCGGACAGCCTTCGTCGGTACATTCGGCGACCACGAACATAGCACCAGTCGATAACGCCAGCAGACAAGAACCACTCTCTGCGAATCGACTGTCCAAGCTTATGCCCTGTTTCGCCCAGGTTACCGAGTTCAGCGCCAATGTCCAGAAAGATCCGTCGCTCTGAAGAAACCGTTGAAATGACTAGCAGAATACTCGTTATACCTCGATGTAAGCCCATAGCTTTCCTTGGCACATGTCAAGAGACATTTCCGCTTCGGGTGGGTAGCCGTGCATAGGATCTGGATGAGTCGTAACCGTTTCCACCTTTCCGACATTGGTTGTAAAGTCGTAAGTAACAATCGTCTTTGGATCACACGGACTGAAAATGACAGACCATTGCTAGAAAAATGTGGTAAGACGAACTAGGAGTCGTCATAGTCTTGATCCATGGACTGATCATCATCAGAAGTCTTAATTACAACGGTAGTGAAATGGAGTTTGCCGTTGTAGGCGACGGCGTCCTTGAGTCTTCTGGGAGAGGTGAAGTCGAGTCGGCGCATACTCATTTTTGCGACGTCGTAATGGCCCAACTTGACGAAGAGACCAGGATCGAGTATACAAGCGACGAACACCGAGTGACGGTACTGACAGGCGATAACGTTGATGTACTGCTCTCCCACGTCGAGCATCTGACCGACCAGTCGACGACGATGCACTAGACCTTCGCTCGGATCGATCGACACCGTGAACACCCCCAGCTGCTGCCCGAACGACGTCGTCAGCACCATCGCCACCGTTTGCGCGTCCAGCACGAACACGAAGCACGCAGACACATCCAGTGCTCCCTGCGCCAACATGTACAGCGGCACTCCGCGCGGCCAACCGAACTGCTGCTCGTTGAGCGTCAGTCGTCGACTCACACCAGTGTCTACGTCGATCGCTTCCATAAACGCCTTGTACAGTCCGCGGTACTCCAGCAAGTACGCGGTACTGCCATCGGCACTTGCGGATAAGTCCAGCGAGTCGATCTGCGAAGAGAACCGCCCGGAAATCGACGACGTGGAACACGCGAAGTCGACTGGCTCTAACTGAGTTGGCATCTTCCTGCGAAAACAATCTTCAACAACTGTAAAGCACAGCACATGAGAAAGTATCACCACAGCAAGTGCTAATCAACACTAGTCTCACCTCATCCCTCAAAAATAAATTACATAGCTTTCTTTATACGTATGCAGATTCCTGAGCATTGACATTGGCACATTAAAGCGGGCAGGATGATCACAAAAGTTTTTCGTCGATGAGCCCATATTCGGACTTCAACGAACGCATGATCAAGTCGGGTCGCGACGCCCAGTCAAACGCAGAGATTCGCTCGACGTAGAAACCGGCACGTTTCAATAGCTCCGTATTCAGATCAGTGAGCACATTGCGTTCATCGGTACTAAGACCATTTGTTTCCACAATAAAGTGCAGCGCGCCGTCGAGTTGCACGACGAGCGAAGGATGGCGGTCGAAATCGACGACGAAGTCGACTACTGTCCCCACTTCCGCCATGACGACTTGCGCTCTCACCGACCGATTGTGAAAATATCTATAATCAGAATTTTTCGAACGGTTAACCGGAAAGCGATCGAAAACCCCTCAATTAAATGTCGCGCGCTGTCAAAATCCAGAATTAATTGAATCGAGTATCATTACTTCGTATGATTAAAATCCATTTCTAGTAAACGTCCCACAACGACATTTGATCACAATTGCAGATCAAAAATTCTGGGATTACGGTGCTTTCTACAGTACTCTCTTAACCGTCAAAGAAATTATGAGTATACAAAGCAGCGGAGATAAGTTAACGACTGCACACATAAGCACAATTTACCGGCGCAGTGCGTCAAATAGTGAACGCTCAGGGCCGTTCATTACGAACGAAGACCCGTGCTGTTCCGTCGTGTATTCTTCAGCAATACGCCGAAATTCTTTCGTCCCACTCAACTGCCACACATCAACAGGAAAGTGACGCTGCCCGTAGACAAAACGCATTCTCCGGATTGCAATCGGAATGGTCCCTTTTTTCTTTTTGTCCCATTTGCTCAGCAAAAGTCTGATCAATTCCACAGGAATCTTCTAAACGTGCCAAAGTTTGATTAATTCCGGAGGACTCTTCGGCAGTAAGTCAAACCTGTTTCAACACCAGACCATGAACCAGCAGGCTTGTATCCAGCAAGTAGAAATCCCCTTCGTCGACCGGACCATTGGTCATTTCGAGCGCATTGAAAACAGACTGCCAAACATTTGTAGCAACAGGACGTCGGAATAGTCCTAGTGCTAGAACAGCATACGCCATCCATTTGAGCTCGTTGGTCGCATCGAGCAGATGTTCAGTCAGCCTCTGCTCGCAGAGATCCACGAACCCGGCCGGCAGCCGCACACGGAATTTGGCAGCATTGAAGAGCAAATAAGAGGTAGTGCGCAAATCGGCCTGTCGCACGTCCAATTGCAGTACACGATCCCAAACTATTGGAGGCAGTTTCCAGCTTTTGCCGTTCAGCTCATGACAGAAGCTCAAAATGCCGCCCATATTATCGGGATCCAACGTTCTGACTAGCGCCGTGCGCTCAAAAATGAACGCGAACCGGACCCAAAAGTCTTGGCGCACTTGGCGAGGATTCAGCTTCAGCAAAACGAAAGCTTGCAAGGCCATGTACAGCTCAACAACTTTACACGACTCGACCTTGCCTACGAACTGATCGGCGATGTGCCTGAAATAGCATAGGTGTTGTTTTGAAATTGGTACAGTGAAAGAAAACAGGACATATATTTACAAAACGGAAAGAAAAATGCTCACATTTGCAGATAAGGATGACTGAAGCTTGCGCCGACTTTGTCCACCAGTTGAGAGATTGCCCAGAGCAACATGGCGGCGTGTCGAACGTCGATATCCTTGAACGACGAAACGCGCGCAACAAACGCCAACCACCACGTGAGAGGAGGGGTGATGGGTGGTGTGCAGCGCATCAACGCCAACAACGTCAGCGATGTCTGCGGCACTGTCAAACTGTCCATCTCTCTTTCACACAACTCGAACCAGTCCTTCATCGTCCCTGCAGACAAAATAAAAGTAAAAACGGCACTTGATTCATCTGCGGTAATCTTACCAGGTGCAAGTGCTTCCACGTTGCCAGGCTGCTTCGACCAGAACCAAATATAATACACGAGTTCTTGGGCTTCTGCGAAAATCAACAGCTCTTTTCCGCGAGTCGCCAATCGACGCAAAACTCCTTCGCTCAGCTGCAGCCCAATGTGACCGATGTAGTGGACGATTTCGAAGAAAACTTCTGTGGAGACGAGCTCAGAGTTGTCGCTGACATATTGAGCAATGCCTGACTGCAACATAAATGATAAACTAGGCAAAGCGCCATTGATTCTGAGTGTACCTTGATGTTCGTTGACAAAATGAGATTCCACCGCGCAGCAATTGTCAAGGCATCGACGAATGAAGAGTGCTCGACTGCGGGCAGCATGTTGAGCACCGTCAATCCAGACAGACCCATCCGCTCCCGAACATAGGGATCTGTGGGTTTCCAAGACCTGTCTTTCCTCAGCCGATCGGCCACTTCGCGAATCACTGAAGTGTGCTTTTGACGTTCGATCGTTTCGTCATGTTGCGGTTTGTAGGATCCAGAGCTGGTCGAAGAACACAGCATGACGGAAATCCACGTGCAGCAATGCTGCGAATGTTTCTTGACAGGCGAATAGTGCGCAGATAATCGTCGAACCACGAGAAGACGGATAACGCACAGCAGCGCTGGTCGCATACTTCATTTGATTTCGCTTACAGTTGCTCGCAGTGCAACTGTTCAAGCAAATATTTTCATTCCGTTTCCACCCCTTCAACATTCGTTACTTTCTCTTCGTTCCATTTTTTCCGTCCATCTTCTTGGACCCATGTTGTTTCACCGATGATTGACACTTCTTTCGAATCGAATCGACTCAGCCGGTCGTTGTCTTTTTTGTTGCCGATCGTTGTCTTTTTTGTTGCCGATCGTTGTCTTTTTTGTCGCCGATCGCGCGCGCGGCGGCGGAGCCGCGGAGGACGTTTCCAGTTAATTCGTACGGTGTTGTTATACGGTGTTTGCAATATCGTTGCAAGAGAAATTATTTTATCTGTCAACCTAACGTGATCCATTGTATTTCTTTCTCGTTCGCAATTCCAGTTGCACATGGCGGTGAACAAAACCGCAGCGAATCGCATTGACCTTCTTGACATCGGGGGCAACTTTGCGGGTGATTGCGGCCAGACTCTGTCAAGGCGCCGACCCATTTGGGATTTGGGTCGTGTTTGGAGACTCCGAAGACGTAGTGCGCACACGTTTTCACCTGTAAAACTTGGGCAATAATATGGAGCGGCGACCGCGAATCGGATTGACAGATGTCTAGGGGAAGCGCATCGCAGTCAGAAGACGAGACGCGCTTCAGTCGGTCGCACAATGGTCCGCTCCGTTGGTGTTCTGCTCGTGCTCGTCATTGTTCTACTGGGTGAGTGGAAATGTGCTCATGTTTCATCTCGCTCGGTCGCTTGCTGCTCTGCACCCTGTTTCATATAACTGTTGAGAATTGAGAATTGAGAAATTGAGGCGCGCGCCCATTGGTTGCCCTCCATTCTGACCAAAACTGACCAATCGCCGTGCGCCTCCATTCCTTAATTCTCAATAGCTCAACAGTTTTATGAAACAGGTCCTATGCATGCAGCGCTTTCAGCGGCGGCTGGTGCAGTGGGCCAAACGACCACGGCCAGGGCCAGATCATGGGTGCTGGGGGTCCGAATACATCTGTACTGAGCCGTTTTTCAGGGGGGGGGGGGTCCTGGGGCCCTACGTTGCCTCCCTCGGGGCCCTTTTTGTGGCGGGGGGCCCGAATACATCGCATTCGTTGTACTCCACTATAATCCGGCCCTGACCACGGCCCATCCGCCTGGTTCACGGCCGAAGCCAGGAGCCTATTTCATAAAACTGTTGAGGTGTGTTGAGAACTAAGAATTGGGGCGCACACCGATTGGTCAGTTTTGAATTTTAACCAATGGGCGCGCGCCTGAATTCCTCAATTCTTAACAGCTCAACAGTTTTATGAAATAGGCCCCAGCTCAGCTGGCCGTGATGCCGCATCCGCCAGCGACCCGTAACATTAAGTTGCCTTCAGATGTTGCTGGAGCGGCGCGCAGCTTCCGAAGGCTGAAACGGAACTACGATAACGATGATCTTCGAGCATACGCTCGTCCGCACGCGGGCACCCGAATAATCCATGGGACAGCGCAGCGGTACGCGCCGAACGAGTGGCCCAAGTGGTACGTCTGGACGATGATGAACTGGGGTGGACACTCCAGACTGACGCCATCCAACCATGGGGGCGGCGGCGGCGGTGGCGGCGGTGGCGGCAGCAACTTCGGAGGCGGTGGAAGCAGCTTTGCAGTCAACGGTGCTGGCGGTGGTGGCGGTGGCGGTGCTGCCGCATACGGCCGACGACGCCGTTAGTAGGCCGACCTCGGTCACCTGTCAATCCTTGTTATATTTCTGCAGCACCAAAGAAAACTGATTCTCTGTCACGAAATACTGCTGCTCGTATATACACGTTTGATTGTTCAAAAGTGTGTCTGTTGCGATTCGAAGTAGTCATTTGTCATGAATGAATGTGCTAAGTACACGTACTATAATCATAAAGATGAATCTGAGAGTGGGCGAACGTCGGTTATCAGATGACAAACAAACATGAGCATCGCGTTGGCCGACTGAGACGTCAGTTTGCCGCGCTCAACTGCGCCGTCTGTTGACAAGGCCGCAGTCTTCAACAATGCGTTCTGTTGCGATCGCACTGCTTCATGGCCTCGTTGGCCTCGTCGCGTTTGTGGCCAGACCGACAAGCGCCCAGATGCCCAGGGAACAATCTCCTCCTCAACTAATCGAAGGTTCGTTGTCTTATCGCAGCGTTTGTCGAAACAACGCCTCGTTGAAGTCAGATTATGTGTATCGGAGACCGACTTGAGCAAATGTAAACAGCTCGAGTACGAAATGCGGAGAGATCCGACGCTGGCTGAGACCCGTGGCCAGTTGAAGTTTTTCGTCGCGGGCATGTCGACGGGGTTTGTCGCGAGGCTCACATGTGTGCCTACCCACCACATGTACGTGACTCAGCGCTCATATCTGCGTATGGAACGCATAGCCACGTTGCAGCTTTGAGTGCGCGGATTTGATCAAAGAGGACAAGGCCGACGTCGCGCGATTCTCAGCCGAAGATCTGTTCGGCCTACAATCGGAATACGGCCGCAACAACGACAACACGCTTGTGCCAATCGTCGCTAGCGAGACATCCGCGCCGTGTAGTGACACCAACACCGATTGCCACGGTACATTTGATTCAGCAACAAGATATTCTCTAAAATCACTCTCAAAAGCGAGTCTTTGCAGAATTCGTTCGAGAGTATGCGGTAGCTTTGACAAAACGAGGAGGTCTTGTGAAAAGTTGGGCAGATATGCGCGACAGAAGCGCTTGTTTCGGCGCAGTGGGAAACACGGCGGGATGGGTTTTGCCGGTGTTCCGCCTGAAAGCAAACTACTCAGCAACTACAACACGGATTAACCCAAAGGTCGCCGGAAGTCTGTTCCGTATTTTGCTCAAGGAGGACAGGCAAAAGCGCCAGACCGATGAAAGTGTTCCAACCGTCTACAACCGCTGTCCACTCGATATGTCCGTACCGAATTCGCTCTTCTCCAAGAGTTGTGCGCCCGGTCAATGGGCTCAAGACCCTAACTTTGGTATTCAGTTTCTTCTTCATCTGTCTCTAATAACTCATACCTTTCAGTTGCATCATACGGCAACAAGCTTTGCGGCTCGTGTTTGGGCCAGAATCAATCCTGCTTTGCGAACGTAGCCGAAAACGCAGCACTCAGCTGTTTTGAATCGGGTAAAGGCGAAGTCGCATTCATCGGCAGCAAAACAGTGACAGAATACTTCCATGGAAAAGAGGATCTGGCAAGAAAGTAGTTTAATTGTCTTGCCAATACGTTGTTCAGATCGGCCAGTACGGACTGATCTGTCCTGAAGGCCAATTCAGCCCGAGGGACTTTCAAGGATGCCACTGGGGACATATCCCCGAAGATGCGTTTTTGGCCTATCACAGTAACGGTAACCAGCGTCGACCGCCGGCAGTTTACGGAGAATTCCTGCGCGCTCTGTATTTTGCTGCCAAGTGTGTTTTTAACTTACGACTAGGGAAAGCAGCAACAAATTATGCGTCTTCATTATTCAGGTCGCAATACTACACTACAATCGATCTGGTTGGTCGCAGTGAACCGAAAAGACTCGATATACTCCCTCGCCCTGTTAAAGACATCGACACTTACCTGAAACGCTTTGGCGGTATTGAAAATTAGGTTTACTAGTGTTCACAAATGGGCATTCAGGTCATGAATTTTACGACGCGATGGAGCACAGCTTTCCAGCCTGCACGGAGAAGATTTCCTCACGACTTTGCGTGGTTTCGAGCGAAGAGGAGGAGAAGTGCATACATATCAAAGTGGCCTTCCGCGCCGCCGCCCTGCCGATGGCGCTCGAGTGCGTGGTGGGAGTGTCGGACGCAGATTGCGTGGACAAACTCAATCGAGGAGACGCGGATTTGGCAGTGATCAGCTCGCACAGAGCCGACGAGTTCATGCACGCCGGCAAGGTCCGCCCCATTCTCGCCGAGATTATGAACCAGAACGACTACGCCGTCGCCGTCACGCTGCGCGTCGGTCGTGTCAGAAAGCTACATGATTTGAGAACCGGCAAGGAGCGAATCGTTGCAGTCATCATTGCGATTGCGTCATCGTTTAGGCGCCGGTGAACTGAACGTCTGTTCGTCAGGCACGGACAGTTTCGCGGGATGGGACGCGCCGAATCACGTCTTCAAGAACATCGGGATCATCGACGCGAGCGAATGCGACAAGTTGACAGAGCGCTGGGCGACGATGTTTCGAACGTCGTGCGTTCCGGGTGCAACCAACGCTACAGTAACCCAAGGTCGCCGATCGCCGATCAAAGCCGACGAAGTTGCGGGTTTGTGCTCGAGCTGCATGGGCGGGGCGGGGTCGTGTCTGACGCCGCAACAGTCCGACTCCACACACTCCTACGACAACTACTACGGCGATATTGGAGCCCTGCGTTGTCTCGTTCGGCGCAAGGGAGACGTCGCCTTCCTCAGAGGTTCCGCCATCAGTAGTAAGCTGTTGTATGTCTCAAATGACTGATCTGGTCATAAGCCATACACAGCAATGAAGCTGCTTCGTGAAATGAAGAACGACCCGGACTTTCGTCAAATCACGGGCAATGAACTGACCTTGTTGTGTGGCGACGGCGATGGACAAATGCCCTACAACGAAGTTAATCTTGCCAGATGCAATTTGGGAAAAACTCCACGTAGATGGATGGTAATAAAAGTGGATGCACAGGCAATGAACTGAGGCGGTGCTCGTTTAGGTCAGCAAGCCAGACGCAAGCGACTTGGAGGTAATGTACTGGCAAGATTACTGGGAAATGGGTGTCGATAGGGCGACGAGTAAATATGACTGGCTCAAGACTTCTATTCAAGTCACTCCCGGAAAGACAGACCAACTCAACGATTTGATATTCAGGTTCGTTAAAGTTAGGGCTGTAACGGGGATGGGGATCCCCGTTCCCCGCCGGGGATCCCCATCCCCATCCCCGTCCCAGTCCCCGACTTTTAGTTTTTCCCCATCCCCGACTTTTGGTTTTTCCCCGTCTGTGTTTGAAAAGGTTTGCTTGAACTT
>JAQGCX010001080.1:0-12351 GCA_034700205.1 Plectus parietinus
GCTCCCAAGGAGCAAGTAATATTTTAGGGAGCAAGCAAACCTCCAAAGGAGCATGTCTGGGAACCCTGTTCATGAGTCTATGAGACCAGTACATTTGCGCTGATGACACTAGTACACATTGTGTTCAAGGTTCCCAATTCCCATCAACCATGTTGAATTCGTATTATTTCGAAATTCTGAATTCGTATTACTTCGAAATTCAGCAACTATTGCAGCAATAGGGAGGGACGCCCCCCGACCAATGTTCTATTACCACTTTTCATTTTCACATTTTGTGAGAGAAAAGTATGATCAGATATTGGAGCAAATACGTCAATTGACGAAGAGCTCAGACGAAGAAAGTAATCTCGCACGAAAGAACTGCTTAATTTCGTTTATAATCTCAACTATAATCCACACACGTCTATTTCGATCATCATAATATCCTTCAGCTAAACTATTTCTGACAATGAGTAGAGTAAAAATGACTGATTAAATAGAGAGAGTACAGTACACCTTCCCACATGATCATTCTTTTCCCAATTTCACAAAAAACCGTAACCCAGACAAAAATCTAATAAAATCTGATAGACTTGCGATTCAGAACGCTTCCTGGGATTGTTTGCAGGAGTGACTGGAATTGTGACCACTTACGAAGCTGCATAACTGTCCAATTCCAGGATCGCCTCTGCCAAAACAAAGGACTAAACTGTCTACATCGCAATGTCGATACCGTATTTATTCTATTAAAAGGACACCACCTCTCTTGCGTTCAGCATGCTAATTATGGGTAAATTAACATGATATCCCCGGATTTTAGCGAGTGCTGATACCGTAAGTAATCTAAAATAAGCACCGCTTATGGATCCGGGGGGATATCATGTAAATTAACCCCTAATCAGCATGCTGAACGTGCGATAGGGGTGTCTTTATATTAGAATAAATACGGTAATTGCGCTGCCACATGTGTATTTCGTCAGTTTGTTGGTGCGATTGTGTTGAGTAGTAGAGTAGTAGTGCAACTCAACAACCAGAGCTCCGGACTGACGCAAAGTAGTCGACCCCTCAGAAACCGATATGCGATCTTGACGATCGGGCGCGGCTGAGGGACGTGGCGCGCAAAGCGGCCAGCCGTCCCGACAAAAACGCGGCGCAAAAATGCAGCGGGCGCCCGTATCAATCATCGAACGACACAGAGCGGCGCTGAGCGGCGGCGGAAGTACTCTGACGGGCAAATGGCCGAACAGCTTAACAACCCAATGCGAAAACAGGACACACAACAACTGTTTCTGCCTCGTGCTCAGGAAACTATTCGCACTTGGTGTCGAATATGCCATCAGCAGTGTTGCAAATAGTATTAAAATTAGAAAATTTTAGTAGAATAGGGTAGACTTCATCATTATCTTCTCATGTCATAGCATCGCAACGAGGGGGCGCTACCTAGACAACCCGCTCGTTACCATGGTAGCTCCCCTCGTTGCCATGCTATGACATCATAAGATAACCATCAGGCCTACCCTGTTCAACTAAAACTTTCTAATTTTAGTACTATTTGCAACACTGGTGCGAAGCAGATGTGCGAAGACAATAGAGCAATAATTTGAATCGAAAAGCAAGCTGATAGGATGAGTCAGTCCATACCCGAGCAAGGTTGGACCCCAATGACGTTTGCTGGGTCGACTTTTGTTGCATTACCGTACTTATGCACATTTTGGGCGCAAAATTCAAATTGCGTATTGAAGTTTGAATTGCCGCTCAAAAAAGCTCGTGATGTGTGACGGATCCTGGTCAATTTTCGGCCCATGACGTATATCAAATACGTTTTGTGGATCTTGCTCACCTATGGATCAGTCGAATCACAGCGACTTCATTGAAACTGAGCAATCTAAACCTCTTTACAGTCTGCAAGTCATCCCCAACTGAGCAGCATAACTGACTGACCTGCTGCGAGTGGTACAGCATTGCATGCGATTGATGTTTTGTGAAGGTTGCAAAACTGCATCATGACATGGAAAGAAATGGGCTGCTCACCTCTGAGTAAGACTGGGTGACGGAGTCCATGAGCAGTTGGTGCTGGTGGATCTGTCCTTCCAGATCGCCGACGTCTCTCGTCTGCGAAGGTGGCTGCTCGTTGGCCGCCGCGCACCGTCTTTCCCACTCCTCCACATTCGACAGATACTGCAACGACAGCAAATACGCAGGTCAAGCAGAACTGACCATACCTGTAACCCGGGGGGGACCTAGCTACATACAGGCTCCCCCTGGCCGGACCCGGGATGTAGCTAGCTACATCCACCCCCCCCCTCGCCGCTAAAGGCGACCAAAAAAGGTAAGGGTACCCCCTGTGATTGCGGCCGAAGGCCGCAAAAAAAAATTGAATTTTTGAATTTTGCGCCAAAATCCCGACACGATGTACCGTACCCGGTCGGAATGTAGCTGACCTCGGACCAGCGTTTCAGGTATGGAACTGACCAATACCACATTTTTTTGCAAAAACATTCAACAACTACTGTTGACGTTTATTGTCAGCGCCAGCGAAACCAGTCGGGTCCCAAAAACACTGTATTATTTTGTCTTATAACGGCTAGCGCGAAATTACGGTTTTTGGCGGGAGGACAAAATTCTTGCGTAGGGAACAAAATTTTGGCAGGACGCCAATTCGGGAACTCGTATTTGCGCTCGTCTGTTCCGCAGCGATAAGCGAAAATTTGAAATGGTTATACGAGGGACTCTTCGATTGGTCGCCTTGATTATTTTTGTACAACATACGGTAGTTACATTTAAAAGAATAACAAATACACTGGTAACATTTGAAGAATGCGACAGATGATGTATGTTCACTGTGATCATCTGTGGCATTCTTCAATTGTTGCCAGTGTATTTGTTATTCTTTTAAATGTTCACTGTGCTTTGTTTAGTGGTCATTGCCCGAAAAGATAAATTTTTCCATACCATGTTGGCCTTGTAGTGGAAGTTGACGGAGAGGTTGAGCACGGCACTGCGGGTGTCCAACGCCTTGCTGAACAGCTGCCAGTCCTGCTCGAGTCGCGTGGCGACGTTCTGGATCTGCTGCCGCCCGTAGTTGCCCGTCTCCAGCAGCCGCTTGGCCACCGTCATTATATGGTTCACATTCACATACGTATTCTGCAATACAAGGTTGTTCTTGCAAAACGAGACAGATATATTACGGTAGACAACCGCAGACGAACAAGATCAAGAATACGGTAGCATACGAATGTCAGAAATAGCTCTCAGAAGATTGAAGATAATTCCTTGCTCCAGGCTTATGGATTACAGTAACCTTGCACTGACACGAATAACAAGTTAAGGCCAGATTACGGCGACCAGGCGGGATTGCAAAATACCGTACCCTAACACAAAAAATACGGACTGATTTTTTTCCGACCTGATCAGCCAACATAAAATATAGTAATATGGATTTATATGCTGCAATGCTGAAGCAAAAGACCCCCCGACTGTACAAGGAAGCCGTTTGCAAAAGTACCCAAGGGCAACATACAGTCGGAAACTCGGCGACCAGACCAGGCAAAAAGCTACGGTACCTAATGCAAAAGATATTTGGCAACACAAAACATAGCGTATTGATAAAAATTCTGCAATGCTTAGTAAACCAGGCCCGGTCTGGACGCTGAGTTTTTTACAGTATGCTGCAATATTAACAAAAACATGGTTGACAAAATGGCTGTACCATTGCAGCTGCGGCGAAATCCTCATGCTCGCGACTGATTTGTTGAGCGGACTCGTGACATTCTCCAATACTCGCGTAGCGCTCCAAGAAGAGTGAAACGTGCGTTCGGATCCATTGGAACATCTGCAAAACGCTGTTCAAATTTCTTTTCTTTGCTTCCATGCGGTTATCATATAATTTGTCTTCACCCAGCCAAGCATGCACAAAGCATCTTGCGCATTAGAATTTTCTCGGTTGTCTGCCCCATCACTTACACTAATGTTAATTAAATATCTATAGGCACGTGTCCTTTGAAATTGCGTCAATGATGTAATCCTTCATAATATCTGCGAACTAAACCTCAGGTACTAAGCCCATCTTTGCTGAAGAAAATCAAATCTCATATTGTCGCACTGGTTTCAAGCTAAAAAATTATTTAGATTATCTGCAGGTGCGCCAGGAGATTTTCGATTTATGGCTTTTGCAACGCTTATTACATATATTTATCATTTATCTTCCACCAAATTAGAGCGCGCACGTCAGAAAATAGCTACGGACGTCGACAAAATGGTATCGATTACGCCGCTAAATTAAGCATAGCTATAACTGATACTGATTCACGTACGATTAATCAAGTGTGAAAAAGCTGATGCTTTCACGTGCTGAGGGGGGCGATAAACACAGATTAGTAACATCTCAAACATCAATGCAATATACAGTATAGAGCTTCATTCTCAAACACAAGTACCCTTAGGTCGAAGCCTCAATCATGTGTTTTGCGTTCGGCTGAACGCATGTTCTATATGTATCATTATGAGCGCTTCGTTCTCTTTAGCGCATATAGATCAGGGTCATAACGAGTTCTCAATGGCTACAACCTTGTCAATTTTTTCAATGAAATGTCAATGAGAAATGAAGCCGGCTGACCGCTTCCTATAATAACCGGGCAATTCTAAGGTTTCATCATAAAACAGCATTGCAACCAGGCATGCTTCATTGCGATGCAGCTGTGCATTTGAGCACACAAAGCCATTGAAAAAAGTCGAATTCGATCTGGTTAATAATCAGAATGATAGGAAGTGCGTCAGCGCACAACTAATTCGATCATTTCTCCAATTACACATGTGAACGGGCGCGAGGAATAAGCGAGACGAAGCCCTAACTCCCCTGTTTCCATTCCAGATCGCACGCCATCTCCACTTGCGAAAATACCCAGAGCTGTTTGCGTGTTGTGCACAAAAGGCAACGTAGGCGTCAGCTGAGCGTCAGACCCCGGTCGCGATTGTCAATTAGTTTTTCATCTCGCTAGCGCACTATCTATCAATTGACATGACTCAACTGGCAATCTATATCGTGCATCCCATAGTGAGTCTGTTGAGAACTCCAATTTCATTTGTGCTGTATCACTCCAATGTGCTGTATCATTTGTCCCAGCCGGTGTGTACTGAACAATCAGTCACTTGCATTGCTAATTCTGTATTTTTAACGTCTTCTCTCTTGAGAGCAGAGTGGAAGAATAGTCCATTTCAGCGTCTACTTAAAAACCAATTAACGCTCTTTTGTATTCAGACGGTGTGCGCCAATCAAACCTATTTCCTTCGACTCGTCTGGTTTCCAGTACTCGTCTTTGATCACAGAATACTTAAACTAAGAATGTACTGCGTACATGGGCAACATAATAGATTGTGCCAATGAAAATTACCTCTCTGTGCATGCGCCGGTGTGCAATTTAAAACTGCAGATTGTTCCCACTAAATTTAGGCGCTTTGTACTGTCTTGACCTAGTATATCTAGCTTGATAAAAACATCTTCCAAGAAAAATATTTTGATGACCGTGACGTAGTAAAAAAAGGCGATGTATTTCAGCTAAGCTGATGGTAACAGTTGAGCCTTGAACCATTCTATCTAGCTTGACAAATACATCTTTCAAGAAAAATATTTTGATGACCGTGACGTAATAACAAAAGGCGATGTATTACAGCTAAGCTGACGGTAATAGTTGAGCCCTCCATATAAGTAAGTGCCCGTGCCGTCCTGTGCACTCCTCTCCGACTATCCCATCCAATCGTCTCGAGATTTCTACCGTCCCATAGCGACGGGTCACAAATCGGCCACACAGCTAGCGTGAGCACCTGTCTCCACCAGTGATTATATGCGTCTATTTTTGCAATACGTTTGTGGTCGGCCACCCATGAAACGGCTACGGTGGTTAATAGCGAATCAGCGACGTTAACGATATAATGTTTGCATCGCTGCTCGCAACGCAGATTTCTTTCCCGCAGACTCTTGTCAGCTCTTTCTTTGATCCCAATGTCGTGCGTGTTTGGGTGCGAGTTGTTAATAAGCAATAGACTTAGGAATCGCCAAACAGTATTGTATTGAGCGGATCGCGTTACTTGGCAATATCAACGCTTTTCTCCAGGAGCAGAACGTGACGACGACGTCTGATTCTGCCAACGACGGAAGAAGCTTCAAAGACGACCACCCACAACGGAAGGAAGGAGCAGAAACCGGGTGAATCTCTGCTCTACAAGTGCCGGCAGGTTCGCCTCGAGCCAAAACGCCTCATTTCAAGAGACAGAGTACCTGACAACCGTCAACAGCTGCCTGCTTCAGTGATTCATTCTCAATAGACAGCGCTGCGGCCGATGGTTTCTCTGCAAATCTGATCGAAAAGAGGACATTGCTGTGCAAGCGCCAAGAAGAAGAAGCCAGAGATAGCTCATCATATCTGTTGGAAGAAATAAATAACTGAGAAGGAAAGAACGTTCAACTATGGGGCTGAGCAACATGCCACTTCCAATGCTGGCGACGGCGACAATGTACTTGGGCTGCGCCCTGGTGGGTGGGATAGGCAACATGGTGGTTATCGGTATGATAGTGCGGGTGTTCTGGCACAATGGTCGGAAGACGCCACATGTCTACGCGTATGTTCTCTTCTTGTCAATGGTCGACTGTGCCTTCATCACCATCAACAGTCCCTTTCTCATGCTCTACATGGTCTACCGTGACTGGTTGTTCGGCATGGTACTATGCAAGGCCGTCTACGTGGTCGAGGGCCTGAACAAGACGCTGTCCGTCCACCTGCTCGTCATCTTCAGCTTCGACCGCTACTTGGCCATCTGCCACGCGACCACAAGCGATCGTCTCCGCAGTGCGACGGCTGCTGCTCGTCTACTCGCACTTGCCACAGTATGCGCGCTCATTTTGAATATTCCCATCTACATCCATGCCAATATGGTGCAATTCGACACATCGGAGGTGATTTACACAAATGCAACAAGTGGAGCGATGTTCACACTCACCGCCGGCGTTTACAACTTGTCCGCCTTCAACGCAAGCGACCTGACAAAACGGCCATCGGTGATGCGAATCTGCATGCTCATGTTTCCACCATGGAAGAATTCGACGCGCCCTGGGGATTGCGCGAGGTTCGGGCCATGGGACCATTTCGGCGGCGGTTACACACTGTTCCTCTTCATCCTGTACTTCTTCATCCCAGCACTGCTGATCGCCGCGTTCTACGCGCGTACAGTGTTGCGAGTGCGCAAACAGTACGCGATGCGTCAAACGCGCAACAGAAGGCGGAGCGCCAAGTACCGTGTCACACGCTCCGTCGCCCTTGTCGTCGTCTTCTACTTTGCGTGTTGGACTCCCTACTGGATATTGCAGGTACCTGACTGAACCCTTTTCAAAACAAAAGACTTGTTATGCAATGCGCTCATACAAAGAGCGATCACTTCATTTACTCCCCCATAAGCAACCTTTCTGTCAACTAAAACGGGTCGGATTACTATCCCATTTCCAAGCATTTGTGCATTCTTTGCAGTAAATTGTGCTTGTCTTGCAGATCCTCATCCAGTTCTCCGTGTACATTCGATGCGTCTCCATCGGAACACAGATGGGTCGGATTATTGCGTCCGGTATCCACGCCCTACCATACCTCAACTCGGCCGTAAATCCCATTCTCTACGCGTTCCTCAACAAATCGCTCACACAAGCCTACGCCGCTGCCAGGGCTAAACAGTCAAGGACAAGCGAAAGGGTACGGCTATTTTCTGTTTGCCGGAAACTAAGTTCAATATTTCATAGAGAGTCAGCGCCTCACTCAATAGTGAGAAATTTAATTGAAAAAAGTACAAAGATAGCTCGTGTCATGCATGATGCAAAGCGTTTGAAAAATATTATATTTTGGGGAAAACAGTGCGCTCAAAGACTACTAAGTGAGCTGTCTTATCCCTTTGTGTTTGGCGCTGACTGCCATTGCATCTGAGGCTTGCGACGCAATTATGCAAAAGAGAAGAAAATGAGATGCACAAAAAGTACAGCCAAGGTTCGGAATTTCGATAAAACACAAATTTTTGACTTGTTCACTGCGAAATTGTCTACCTTTATAACGCAAAATCAGGAAGCGCCTCGACTGGAATGAACATAAAGAAAACTATTTTAGCGATAAATTATCCTCTTTCAATAGCTATCCGCGTGTGCCAAATGCAAAACCACGGGGTAATCAAATCTCGGAAATGTACCAATTTTGTCTGAGTTAACAAGCTTCAGTGTTCAGTTTATTTGCAGTTTGCATGTTGCGGGCAATGAGTTCGAAGTCCAAACCTACCCTAACACTAATGAGACTAAGAAATGATCAGTGATCAGCACCCATCCAAGAAATGAATTATAACGCACTGAGCTGAGTATAACTCTATCGTCTCAAGGCAATCATATACAGTCAACTCCTTTTATAGGACAGTTCAAGGGACTGACCGAACTGTTATCCTATAGAAAGTGCTCCTTGCACACAAAACATAGGACACCGCACCAGCCAAATATTATCCTATAAAAGGTACAGTCGAACCCGGATAAGTGCACATTCGGTGTATCAATTGTTTGAGCACACGCCAACATGAGAGCTGACTACGCAGAACTGCGTAGCCTACTTGCGTGGTAGTGTGTGCTGAAACAATTGATACACCGAATGTGGACTTATCCGGGTTCGACTGTATCACTATAAAAGAAGTTGACTGTAATGAGGTGGACAAGATGGAATGGTTGATTGCAGATTCAAAACCCGGACAACCTGTCGTCGACATGGGACCTGCGGGATTTCGGAACACAGATGTTCGAAGAAGTTTGTTCACGCGTACAGTCAGTGGGAAGCAGCTTCCGTCAACGCGCTAGTACTGAGGAGCAATCGTTCGACACGCAGCCCACCATGTCGACGGCCTTGATTGATTACCGCGAGAATAAGCTCAGCATCTCGACAGTTCGGTCACAGCCGTCCAGTCCCCAACTACTACTTCCGCCTCCACAGGCGCAACTACTCGTCCAACCGTCCAACTCAGACTTTGTCATCAAACGCATCAATGGCCCCGCTGTCAGATGATCACATAAATCATCGACAGAAGAATTATCATTTAGAGAATCATTGCGATCAATGCGAAATGTGATGTTGTTGTGAGCTATCTTTGGCACTTATCCTGGCCTTGATACGGGATGTTTCATTGCGGGTTATTTGTTTAGTTGTTGTGCATCAGTACATCTGCTATCATTGCGTATTTTTATGCCAATGCCCCATGCTTCAATTCCGCGTAATCGGAGAGTGAGAAAATGTTGATGAGCCGAGAATTTAATCACAACAGCTGTCGACTGGATGGTGCAAGTTACTGTAAAAAAAACTCGGCGTCCAGACTGGGGCGTGGTTTACTAAGCATTGCAGCATATAAATCAATACGCTATGTTTTGTGTTGCCTGATCAGGCCCGCACATCTCTTTTGCATTAGGTACCGTAGTTTTTTGCCCGGTCTGTTCGCCGAGTTTCCGACTGTACCTAGACATGACCTTCATCCGCCCGACTATGACGAGCAGAATAACACCCGGTATTTGATACGAAACATGAGATGATCTCTCACTGATCTCTCTTAACGCCGTATTTTGCTTCAACGAAATCCAAACCGACCACTAAGGCTGAGGTACGTGCAAGTAACATGTGGATAATAACTCATAATCCACAAAGATGAAGGAAGAATGAAGCTCAGGCGAAATATTGTGTAAATTTCATAGGAAATACGTCAACAGAGTTTCATCGCAAAATTAGCTTGAGGATGTAAGACAACGAAGCTTGAGGGACGCGCGGAAACTCTTTGTCCTCTAGTTTTTGTAAATTTTTTTATCCCCCAGTACAATGAAAGCACTAAGTGACTGCACTAAAAATAAGATTAATAGGAGCATGAAAAAAAGGAAGAAGCATGTTACCGTACACAGCGCAGGAAGTTAAGACGAAAGATCGAAGTATTGGAATATCAATAGTCTCAATTAATTTGCAGATGAACTTAAATAAACATTCAAATTGAATTTCCATATTTTTGTTGGAGCATAATTTTCATAGTTCTAATTGTTCCAAGAAAGAATGATTAGCATAGGAGTTGAACTGATCAACTTATTAGAATTAAATTACTGGCGCAATAAACATTCCCCGGGCGGAATTGGCATACAAAGATCGGAATAGTGGTGGAATAAAACTGAACGCATGAGCAACGCCAACCTGTACGTAAATGACTAACGCGATTTCCGACAATCGACAGGAGCGCCCATGCGCGTATTTGCGATTATACACGCCGCAATGCCCAGGCGCGGAACACCGGAAACAACCAGACGCGACTACAGGCTACTACACTGCACTCACTGCTCCACTACTGCCATACGAGGCGGAAACTTGCTTCATAGTCAAACGTTTTACTGCTAAGCAAGTCAAATGATAAGACGCGCTTCGCATTCACGCTATCTTGTCATATCTGCAGATTATAGGTGTCCTTAGGGGGGGGGATAAGGCCGGGTTAACCCAGGCACTTTCGGCAATTAAGTACCAGGCCCCCGGTCCTCCGCCCGTTGGAGAGGGCCCCCTGGCAATTTTTTCGTTTTTTCCACGTACAAATAGGCCCCTCGAAAAAATCGCGTTTCTTAATCCAGCCTTGGGGGGGGGCTGGCCTGGTCTAAAGTGAGCGGAGTTTTGCGAGCCACCCACGAAAATCGGCCGAACGCCGAAAAAAATACGGCATTTTGCGTAAAAATTTGAATTTCCGCCCAAAAATACGGTAATTTACAAATGCAAATTTAATTTTTGGGCCCTTGTACTTGCAAACTTCACCCCCCCCCACACCTCGGACCCTAAGGGCACCTACACCGCAGATGTTATCAAAAAGTGAAGGAAGGAGTGAAACAACTACTGACCTTATCAGCGTCCTGCTCGAATAATTTCAGCTGATAGCAGTGGTCGAGTTTCTGTTTGCGGCCACCCCATTGGTTGTAGAGCTGCTCGCGAGTAGTCCGTAAAATGTCCAGCAAGGAATTGACGTGCGGCGCAGCCGACGTAAAGTCCGGGTTGTTCATGTTTGAATCCCGTCCCGTCGAGCCGTAGTCCGAGTCGCCGCCGCCCGACGAGTGCTCCTCGATCGGCCCCACGCCGCCGGTCAGCCGGTGAATGAGCTGCAAGCAACATCCATCGACTTCCCATCAATCATGCGCGGAACATCACAGAATAAAGATAGGTGAACGGTGATACGACGAGGGTGGGGTCGGTCGCGTCCCTCTGGGGCGAAAGCGCGTTCATGTACGACAAGAATCCAATCACTCTCTCACACTCACTCCTATGCCTCATACTTTACTCCGCACAGAACGTAAAAGGTCAAACTTAATCGACTGGAATCACATAAATATCGAGTGATTATTTTTCAAAGAATGACGGAGTCATGCTAATATGGGTATTTCGATCAATCAACGCGCTGTAGGAATACAGATTAGCTGAAGGTGATACGAAAGACGAATGAGTCGGGGCGCTTCCCGTGGGTAAACTGGTAGTTGTCCAGATAGAGTAAGCGCGCAACTCCCTCTGCCACCCTCGCACTCAATAGAAGGACGTTGGTACACAGTGCTTTAGCCCTTGAACAGTGCGATCGATTCCGAACCGCGTACATCCGTCAACAACAATGCACAATGAGCGTTGGGGACCCAAGTTTCCGCCAGCAATTCGCGGCCCTGCAGTGGGTGTGGCGCAGATTCGACCATAAAGACGTCCGTCGTCCCACCCGTTGAGACTTTTTGCTACTTAGCGCGAAGTAGGTTAACTGGGGTGCAGCCCATAATGCATTTCGCTTTGGTCTATTCTGAATAACACGTCTGATCCTAATCTAAATGAATAAGCTATTTTGCGAAAAGATAAAAGAAGAGAAGAAGAAAGGGAAGAGAGAGAGACTTACGCGACGACCTTCTTCTTCGAGCGACTCGACCGGGGCGCTCTGAATCTTCTTCCTGAGCTGCAGGTGAGTCTGAACGGATGTCTCTGCGGTTGGCACGTCGACCGGCAGTTGCGCGTTCTCCATCTCGTAGCGAAACTGATCAAACACGCGCAGCAAATCTGTCATCCGCCAGATCAGATTTTCCAGCGTCTGCAAAAAACCGTCGGCATTAGAAGCGATTGCTAACATACGTTTCAAACAAGTGCAACATTGATTTCAATACGCCACTACATCAAGAAATAAGTTCTAAATCATATAATAAACCCGCGCAAGACAGAGCATCAGAAAGACAATTGCTTCTGTCGTAAATTCATCGTTTCTGCGATAAATATTATTTTCATGTATTAGGTTGATTCATAAGTCTTTGGCCAATTTTTTTTCATGACATTTTTATTA
>JAQGCX010001081.1:0-12347 GCA_034700205.1 Plectus parietinus
TTCTGCTTAACAAAATGAGCTAAAGATCAGACAAATCGGTTCACTGGTTGCTAAGAACCAATCTTGCAAGCACAATGTATTTTTGCATAGCCCTTTTTGTCTTTTCAAAAGACCCGCTGAAATTGCCTGAATGAATCTTGACCTAACGACCCCACAGGTCGATGCAGCAGGTCAAAAGGCAACTTTGGTATCTTGGGACCTAAACCCATACTTCCTTTTAAAAAAAGATATTTACAAATTTCGTTTTTTTTGCGCCACCCTGTACTTAGAAAGCTGAACTAATATCTCATCCATTTCTTGCTTCTGCAATCGCGCTTATAAACAATGGGTACTCATATAGATTTACTTTACTGTAGACTGCTGCCGCATTTTATGATCATGTTCGTTCAAACAAGTTTTCTATCTCGATAAAACAGCTTTTGTCATAGTGCGTCGTTATTGTGTCGATCTGCTGACCGTTTCCAGGAAAAAGTTTGCGGGTGACGAATTATTGAACATCTGCCAACAGATACAAAGATCATTTGCAATGTCACCACTGCATTCGATCAAAAACCTTCAACAAAAAATTACTGTACGATGACACAACTCTGCATTTATGATGATTTTTGGACTTCGACACGGACATTTACGTGACCGAACAATGGATCGACTATGCGCTCAAATATGATCATCTCAATCCGTGCAAATACAATTTGTCACTGAACAGCGAAGTGCACATTGTTTTCCTGACCTTGACTGCCGCATCGAAGCAAATAACATTTCAGATATTGGCGAAAATCTAGATACCCAACACGGTCTTTATCATCAGTAAATTTGCTCATATTCACAACTCTCCTTTTGAAAACGACTTCAGCATGATTTACCCTAACATAACTGTCTGGCTGAATTCTTTTCAGTCTATTAAGTTCATTTCTTAGCTATGAGATATAGTAATTTTTAAGTCAGTGCGTAATGCGTTGCCTTTGAATGATTTGTATCACAGATTTTGTAACCTTAAACAACAAATTACTGTACGATGACACAACTCTGTATTGATGGCGTTTTTTGTAAGCAATCTTGCATAACAGACCAACGCTCTTTCCCCAACCGCACCACGCAACAAATACAGTTTCCCACAGTTAAGCTTTTTAACAAAATTTGCCTGCATATTGACGTGAATTGCTAAGCATTTGCGCAAGACTTTTGTCCGCAACGTTGGCGTATTGCATACTACATATACAATGACGTACGCGGAGCATTGGAAATTCTCTGAATTAATACCTACGCCGGCTAGACATTGTGGTGACCAAACAGCGACTTTGTCATTCATTCTCCAAGCGCCCACAGACCGACGCAAACCGGTTCTTTTCAATAACGTAGCGCATATATTTTTGTACGTCCAACGCATGTGCAACACTTTTTAATAGAATAGGCGGCGGCAGTGCTACCACGCATTTCCTAGAAAAGTGCCATCGGCGTTACCAATAAGTCCTGTATATAAGCGGTCAACCAACCTCAACATGCAACTTTCGTGTTCAATACTCAAAGAGTGGTCAATTTGTGGAGTGGAGATCAAGAGCTTTACTATTCTTGCTCTACTATTGCAACATGAGCATCGCTATGCCCAATGAGATGATTATTGCTTCCGAAATATCCGACTTATATAGAAATGAAATAAGCGAACAGTTCATCATGTCTCTTGACAAGAATACTTCGATGAACAGTCATTTCTGCAATGGACGCAATGGCGTCCAGCTGACACTAGAAGATACATTGGAAAAGTCAAAGACCAATCGTCACTTCATTCAATGACCGATTTCTTTCAATCTCCAATTATATATGACTGTAAAAAAATGAGATCTCAATTGTGAAATATGTTTTGCATTCTCAGAATGCACTGTATCTCGAGAACAGAACGAGGATAACTACTGTAACTGCCAAATGCCAAATATTCCGAATGTGATTCAAAAATGCTGTCAAATATTGCTACAGTTGCCAATCAATAATGAAGTTTACCAATCAGATATATTGTGCATAAATAAATTTTTTTATTTTCATTGTCCAGTTGACATCAGCAGCAGAAAAGGCAATGTACAAGTTTCGACCCGAAAAATTACGGTTACTACTCCCCCTCCACCCTTCTCTCCCTCGGACCCAGAGGTGGACAAGGTTTGACCCCTAGGGGGGGGGGGATTTGGTACGAAAAGTTTTTCGGCTCTGGGGGGGGGGGGAATATCCCCCCGGCGGCCTCCAAAGCCCATTCTATCCAATGCTTTTCCAAAAAAAATTTTCGCCACTACGTGGCGAAAACGTTTGATCTCCCGCCCTTTTTCAGGCAAGAAGTTCTAGACTCCTGGGGGTAGATAACCTCCATCCCCCCGTGCCCATCTCTGTTCGGACCCTAGCTACATACACTTATGTTTGTATGCACTACTCGGTTGAGAGAGTGGGAGAAACATATAAAGTCAAAATCTAAACTCTTCTTGTTTTGTATCGTCGTTCTCAGCTCGATCAACGGTTTTAATTGTGTTACATTTCAGTCCCAATCGCCAGGTGAAAATACAGCAATCTCATACACCGTCTGAGGATCTATCACGGTCGTTGTTTGAATCAAAAATTCGACGGCAAATGCGACAATCGCAAGAGTGTATCCAACTGCCACAAATATGAACCCATGAGAAAGTAAATGAATTGACATGGGATCAGGTCGCAGTCTCGTTTTCTTTTGAGTTGCCCAGGGCTCCAGATCATAACGCCGCCTTGCTCGGGATAACTGATTCCCATAAAAATTACGCATGATTATTTCGTTCAGAAGATCACGATACTCATGCGAAAAGTTGCGACCCAATGCGAAACCAGCAGGAATTCTCGGCGTTAAATCGGACGAGTCAGAGATTTCCAATTTCTCCAAGATGCAATCTTTCCAGCGTCCACCAATCAAGGAGTTCACACCTATGAAATGCACAGTGCATCAATTGTTATACCGTATTTTCGGAAATAGTGGCACATGAGCCGCAATTTTCTTTCCATCAGATTACATTACTATTATAGTATGTATTTCGGAACTATTTCTTTCTGGTAACAAACATTGTGGGGCCCAAAGCCACAGTGTTTGGGGTTTTTTGTACTAAGTTGATTTGCTGCCACGCGGGACTTATTGAGTTTGTATTTGATTGAACAAAACGACCACTTTCTTTATTCCACTGGATTTAACCACTTGTCGGACCAAATTGCACCGATCGCACCACCAGTCAGACCGCTCGCAAACCGTTCCAGGTCAACAGTCCCTAGGCTAGCCGTCCGATCGCTCGCATAAGCGTCGACAGTGAAAAAGCTAGCCGTCCGATCGCTCGCCTACGCGTCGAAAGGTCAATCCGCCCGCTCCTCCCCATTACTCACCAGCTCGAAAACCAAACACCATACGGCTAAATGTCAATCGCAAGCATGTATACGTGTTTCATCGGATACACTAACACTCGCACTCGCGACAAACATGGGCATTGGACATCAACATTTTCTGGGGAATGCACTCTGCTGGTCGCTCCCCAAAGACCTGAAGAGCTAAAACCAGTGCTCACTCGGGTCTGTCAAATTCCCACGTCAACCAAAGTAACCCTTCCCATAACCTGCGATGCGCACATTGGCTTGCCGTTAAGCCCCGTTTACAATGCGGCCGCAAACCAGCAACCAGCAAGCCGCGTTTACAATGAGCCCGCAAACCAGCAAACAGAATGTCTATCGCGCTATACATTTTGCTGGTTTGCTGGATCCCCTAATTAGCCATATCGCACAAGGTTTTACAACAAAGCGTCTATCATGAATCATGATGACCCAATAAAACAAAAGCTGCTGATCTGCTGGTTTGCGGGCACATTGTAAACGGCTGGTTTGCAGGTTTGCAGGATTGCCGGTTGCTGGTTTGCGGGCGCATTGTATAGTTCACATTTTGTACTGGGTAAAGAGAAACACGAAGGGAACACCGTAACCCGAAAAAGAAAGCAATGCAGAGTTATTAAATTTCGCTTCGAAATTTAGTACGCTTTGTTCTCAATAGGGGAAACAGGGAATTACTTACTGTCAATATGTCCATGGCCGTTCGTCCAATAGCGGCGCACCATTTTATTCATGAACATAATTGGCAGAAAAGAACCCGGTTGAGTTGCGCGCGCGACCCTTATCGTTTCGTCGAGACCCAACATCAGTTTCCTTGTTTACCGATGGCGAAATTTTGACAATAAACGGGGCTTTACAAAACACAACGAAACTGACCTCCAAACCATTCGAATCGAATCATGCGTTCATCAGCGCACAGATGTTTTGCAATCTTTTTAAAGTCTGTTTCATAAGTTACCAGAGCGTCAATTTCATCCTGATGAATCTTTCGACCGAGCAAGTCCAGTAGGTTCGCATGTTCCGCAGAAATATAATCGCGTGTGTTGATCCGGAATGTTCCACGATTCAACCCTTTCGTTAATTCTTTTCCAGTTATTTTCATTTCTCTGTGCATCTTTCCCGCCTGACTGCGAAATCCAGCACTGAAGTGAATGAGCAGAAATGCACCAAATAAGTTCAAAACTGAATCAGTGATACTTCGCTTTCGGCTTCGTTTATTAGCGTATTCGGCGAAACTATTCCAAATATTCTTGCGTGCCACTCCAATTATTAGAACGAATATCACCAGCACCAGACTGAAATATGTGCTCTTATCCGGTTTCCTCTCTACTCATATTTTTCTTTTGCAATTATAATTTGTTGCACTCGAAAACTTTTTCACAAATGCATAGTTTTGGTGATTAATATTTGATTTTTGGTTGCGGTTTATTCATTAAATCAACAAAAACCTTACACAGAATACCAGTCGAAAACTTGTAAGGCAATTGGTTTAGGTAAGCCATAAACAAGCTTGCCGGCAACCAATCCATTTTGTGAAAAATAAACCGGAACACTATATTTGAAAGCCTAAAATATTGCTCAGTTATTTGTTGTTGAAGAGTTTTTTGACTTAGTCCCACGACGGAAATTTTTCTGGAAGAACAACTGGAACACACGAACGATAAATACTCTGGAGTGGTATTCACAATCAATCCCTAGCTGCTTAGCTGTAGCTTTTGTAATGGTAAAGAATAGTACAGCTAAGGATATTATCCGCATATCCGCAGTTGTGAATACCACTCCTGAGTCTGACTTACTGTATATCATTGTCCTCCTCTCCACCGTCCACATATGTTTTTTGGGGAGCGTTGGGGGCAGACATCGGCGTGGGGGGGGGGGGGGTATGGGGGGTATATACCCCCCCAAAGGACCTCCATACCTCCGGCCAAAACTGGTTGTGGGGGGTATTTTGTTAACCCCCACCCCTCTCCCGCCGAAGGTGGGAAAAAAGGTTTAAAATGTACGGGATTTTTGAGCGGGAATTCAAATTTTTGTTCTGAAATTTGAATTCCCGCCCAAAAAATGGGTTACAGTGTGTAAATTTATGCAAATTTTTGGTATGGTATGTTATCCCCCTGACTTTTTCGATATTTCCCATGTTAACCCCCTCCCAACATTTTGACCCGAAAATACCTTTACCCGTCCACCCCAGCCAGCCAGTTCTGGCACTCATTAACTTGGTTTGATAGTTGGTATCAGGTAGTACTGGGAGTGATCACCAGAAGTTTTCGCAAATATCTCATGACATTCAGTCCCACGGCAAATTTTTGGAAAAGGCAAATTTTTTGAATTTGCACTGGATAGAATGAAGTTTTCAAACCGGCGACCTTTTATTTTTTTTGATCGACACGCAGAAGCTCAAAAATCGGCCCGCGGACAGGCCGACCCATGTACATCACTGCACAACAGCCAACCTTGTATCGCTGCAACTGCATTGAAGATAAAGCCAAAGACGCATTAATCGTTCCATTTGCCAATGCGTCGAGGATATATGTTGCACCAGCGGGTCTGTCAGGAGAGTTACCGTATCCGATGTCAGTAAATTTCTTGAAAACCAACTTTAATCCTGTGAAATCCGCAAATGTTCTCCACACCTCGGACTTTAGGCCCGGTTCGTTACAGGGTTTTTGATAAGTGACAAAACATTCAGCTATTAAGCCTTCCATAGGCTCTATATAGCCAAGTACCAGAGATTCGCCGCTTTGGGCGCCTTTTAACTTTAACATTTCGTTTCCGTTTCATGAAAATCCAAATGTGCATTCAACAGCTGTATAAATGCAAAATGGACTGCGAACAAAAAATGATACAGGAAGATTTTATGTGAGCTTGTGTTTGCTGAAAGTGAAGGCGTTATTTCTTGGATGATGCAAGTATTTATTCAACCTCCTGCACAAACCGAAGAATTGTGTGTTTCTTGATCAATGTTGAGAACAATTTCTATTTGTTTATGAGTCTGTGGAGCACTAATTATGATCGGATAACTAAACAAACCCGCCCATGTGTTTGAGATCTGCAGGACAGATTTTTCTTGATTGGACATGGGGACGGGCACGGGGGGATAGGTGGAGGTGGGCAAGGTTGATTGTGGATTTAGTACCGAAATTTAGTACCGAAATTTAGTACCGAAATTTAGTACCGAAATTTAGTACCGAAATTTAGTACCGAAAATTTTCGGCCCAGGGAGGAATATCCCCCCGGCGGCCTCCAAAACGCCATTTTATCCAGTGCTTGTCCAATTTTTTTTCGCCACTATGTGGCGAAAACGTTTCATCCCCCCACCCTTTTTCGGGAAAGGGGATCTAGACTCTTGGGGGGGGGGAATATCCCCCCATCCTCCCCCGTGCCCAAGTCTGGGGATAGGGTATATCCCCAGAGGTCCAGATCCCCCGGGATGCCAAAAGGTTGGGGGATGGGAAATTTTTGATTTAAATTTTTTTCGGTGACATTTTTGGTCGCCAGAAAGACCGCCAAGGGGAGATCCCCCCCCTCCCCCGGTCCTCGGTCATTTCTGTCCATGTCTGCCCCAGGAGAGTTTTATCCCACAATGGAGAAAAATATTACCCATGACACAGATCATCCATTCCCATGTCAGAAAAAGAAGTCCAGTTAACATTGTAGAATTGCAAAATGTTGTCCAACCCAATCCCCCATTGCAGTTTCATCCATCCCCAGCCAACTCTGGGGCCGGAAGATGAAGTGGAAAATGTTTTGCATGGAGAACGACTCGTTGAAAAATATGGGTACTAAAACTTCGTCATTTTTTGGTCAATTTCGGGCAAAAGCTCCCCTCCCGCTTCCAACATCAACACAAGAAAACAGTGTAGAGAACTAGCATTCTTACAACCGGAAGAAGTGTATCTAAGTCCTGCGCAGAAACCTGGCAAAAGAAGTTACCGTACTTTTGTATTCAACGGCGCGGGTAATATTCTGGAATTTTTCGCGATTTTGCCTCAAAATTCACAAATTCGCTGTGTTTGTGCAAAATTATTAAATTTTTTGAACATATTTAATCCAAAAAAGAAAAAAATTTGAATTTTTCAAATTTTTCGTTCAAAAAAGTGAAAAATAGGAATTTTTGCAGAAAATGCCGTCGCCTTCAGCAAAGAAGAAGGTGTACAATCTGCCCGCGGCGCCGCCCACCGTCCCCTTCGACCCTCTTGTCGACTGTCTGCTCGAGAAGTTGCCCGAGACGTTCATCAGACGCCTGGTCGGCTACCTGCCCGACTTCGAGCGCGCCCAGTTGTTCGTTTTCGTGAGGCGCTTGAGCAAGTTAGCCGTGTGGGACTCGGCTTTGCATGTGCGCGACAGTCCCTTCGACTGGGAATGGGTCGTCGAGAGGGAAATCCCGCAGTTTCAGGTACTTTTTGTGTTATTTTTCATTGAATTGATGTTCATTTCTTACTTTCATTCTTTGTATATTTCATTAGTTGTGTCATTTTTTGCAACAAGACAGTAGAAAATATCATTTCATAGCAGTTTTGCAACTTTGCTTTTATTGTTGATTGTGCATCGTTATATTTGCATTTTTGACGCATTTGCTATTGTTTTTTTCTGAAAAGTTAATTAAGTAGTCACGCGAATGTCTTGTTAAACAAAAGCGTCTCGTGTCCTTGTGGGACATGCGATGAATCTAATTTGACTGCAAACTCATGCCCGTGTTCCATTTCATTGTTGAATGTGAATTTCACTTGCATATTGTCGCACTTTTTATCAGTTAAACGATAACTTATCTTAGCATAACATGAAATTATTTTTAACATGTGCAATTGTTTTGCAGAACCGCAAGCTGGTCGATTCAGTGTGGATGGCGCGGTCGTATATCGAGGACTACTTCTTTCTCGTGCTTCGACTCAACGGCGGAAAGGTCTACGTTGTGCATGTGAATGCCGAGGAAAAAACCTGGCGGTTTCTCAAGAACGAACGCGGTAGGATTAAATTTACAATGTGGTCTAACGAAAATATTAAATATTTGAATCGCTGCAGATTCATTAATGTTGATCGGATCAAGTTGAAATTTTGAACACTATGCACAACATACTAACTTAAAAGTGTTTTTAATTTCATGCTGAATTGTTGCATATTTTAGCTTTTATTCAAATTTTTGCAAGTTGAGTTATATTTAGCGCTATTTAGAGAATACTTTTCTTTTTCAAAATAAATTATTAACACTTAAAATAAACTCATTCTTGCAACAGATATTAAAGTAAACAAGTTCTCCTTTCTCGTAGTGCATACTTTGAATTATTTGAGACCCGCTCGCTCGAATTTTATTTTTTTCTGCCGTTTTTTAGTACATTACGCAATTTACAAAAAGTACATAAACGAAGACTCCCGCTATCAATTTTTGTGAAATTTCACACACAGTTATGTTAAAGTTTTGGGCTATGTGTTCAAAATTTCAGCTTGATCCGATCAATATTAATGAATCTGCAGCGATTCGAACATTTAATGTTTCCGTTGGGCCACCCTGCATGAGTCGTAAATTACAGCAAACTGATAAATTTTCCGCATTACAAATCGCAGTTTGCTGATTATTCTTTGAAAACCTCAACATACAGTTAGATTTCTGCTTAGAACAAAGAAAATATGCATGGGAAGAACTGACATAACTGACATTTTGTATTATGCGATATCTTCGTTCCTAATTGAGCAGTGCTTTTCCAGGCTTCGACGTGCAGCAGATTTATTGCGGCAAAACTATTCTCCGCGCCACTATTAAGCGGTGTCTGGTTCGTTTTCTCTTTCTCATTCTAACATGTACAAACTTGCCAAAAATCCTCCTAATGGGTAAAAGAGACCTTTGTACTGAAACGATACGCAAATTGACACAATGAAAGCTTATTTCATTTTTAAAAATTTACCATTTTCAGAAGCACGGTCAATTGGTGTTCTCATTGTGGATTGAATACGACGGCGGGCAGAAAAATATGCTCGGAATTGTTTTCCCTGTAAGGTGTTTCGATTTCTATGAACTGTTCCTATGCACATCTTGAAAAATTCATGTTTATTATATCTCAATCTAATAGTATATTAATCGATATAAATTACTATTCAATATACAATCTATGCAAATATCTTGCCATGAATAGATTTTGATGGTGACAAAATTATTTCTGTATGCGGTTAATTGTTTTTTGCTTCGAAATGTGTATTTTTAATATTAGAATTCAAATTATTTCTGATTTAGATGACCGCTTACGACAAACAGAGACGCTATTACATAAAGGTGGAGCGAGTGTATAACGTGGAAGTAGAGGACAATGTGTCCCTGGAGACGTTTATTCGACGAGATGGGAACACGGCCGTTATTGGCAACAAGAATACGCGCGTTCTCACCGATTTGTCGCGACTTTGGTTCCGTCTGGGCGATCGGCGCACGGGGCCAGAATTCATCAACGTCAAGTTGGGCAACATCTCCCTCAACACTCCGCATCCCGACAATTCCATGGAACCGGTAGGTGCAGACTACTTCATCAAATGCTAACATTATATTGCCAAACACAAAATTAAATTTTTGTTGTGTATTTATTATTTCTGTGCAGTGATGTTCACGGGCCGGCCCGCAAGATATTTGCGGGCTGCGGACCGTGCTTGGGCCGAAAAAATATTACGGGTCGGGCCGGCCGAACCCGTCGTGTTAACCCGTCAACTTTATGTTTCAAAATCAAATCCATGCTATATATCGAACGTAGTCCTTAGTTTGTCTGGGGACTGAGCAGTCTGGAGGACTGCGAACTGTGATATGATGGCGTCGGCTTCGAGCTCGGCGCCACGTCCCACAGGGCTAGCACGATAGACTGTTGCAATCTTCTTTGGCCCGATCGTATTTTTGCTCTGCAAAGCGCTTGCTGAACTATTTTTTCGTTTCGGCCCAGGTCCGGGGGCCGAAAACGGCAATACGTTCTTTCAAGGCCGACAATGATTTTGTGTTCATTTTTGAAGTGTAGTGAATTTGTGAACTGGGGGTATCTTTTGTGAAATTGTGAACAACTTTTATGATTTCTTTGCAATTTGAACGACATATGATAGTCGAAGCGTTAACCTGTAGACTTTGCGTTTCAAAATCGAATCCGTAGTATATTTTGGGCGTAATCAGATACTCTACACAAAAAAATTGAACTGTGTTTAAATTTGTAAACTTTCGTGTCAATTTGTGCAATGCATTAAAAATGCTTTCTTTTCTTTTTATTTCATTGCAATTTAAACGACATTTCATAGACAAAAAGCATTAAAAAATCGAAGGCCACACTTTAAAGTTTTGTAACTTTTTAAAACAATGTATGTTGTTTTGTTTGCTGAGTTTAATAACGGTTCTATTTCAGAAGAATCACAATTTCTTCACTGAATTCTACGCTCATCCGCAATGGGTACAACTGGTGGATCGCAATCAAGCGCAAATCGAAGCTGCTCTTGTTCTCCATCAACTTCTTAGAGACAGCAAATTGGTGAATCATTTTTTTCATATCGACTCCATTAAATGTATAGTACTTTGCGCTCCTATGCAAAAATTGTTTTCTATGTCAAATTTTTTTTAATGTTTCAATACTCTGAATGAAGAATGGAAGCCAAATTTGTGCTTGTCGTTTCAGTTTCCACTTCTACTTGCAAGCATTTACTACCTACGTCAGTACTAATAATCAGTCGTCTGTATTTTTCAGGAGATCGCCGAAAAGTATCTGGTCGCTGTGCCATGTATGGTTGCGCCGAACCTGTATCAGGGTTGGCTCATGTCGTTCCCCTTGCTGGTCGATTATTACGGCTGGACTTCCAAGGAAGGTCGTTGGGCGACAGTTGTACTTCAGTTGAACGTCGATACACAAGGTACTTATTTTGATACTTTACGGGTCCAGTGATAGAGACGCGAACCTTTTTACCTTTTTAGTCCTTTTTAGTCCAATTCACCCCTGCTCCCCCACCCCATAAGCTAAAACCCATGATATTGGTTGTCGAATATCATTGCGATGCTATGCTGTTTTCTTTGTGCGGGGTTCATAAATTGCGTTGCACTTTTACCGTAGTGGGTATCCGAGGGGATTTCTGTCATGATAGTGTTCCGAAAAATCTACTGTACCTTTCAGCGTTACGAGGAGTGTCTGACGTTAGGGGCTGTCCATAAATTACGTAACCTTTCGGGAGGGGAGGGTAGAGAATCGACAATTTATAGGTTACGCGACAATAATGTATAATGCTGTAGCATATAGATTATTGATTGTTTGGGTTACGCAGAGGAGAGAGGGGGAAAAAATGGGTAAAAAAACGGGTAAAAAACGGGTAAAAAAACGGGTAAAAAAACGGGTAAAGAAACGGCCAAAAACAGGGTTACGTAATTTATGGACAGTCCCTTACGAATTTTTTAGAATTTGAAATTATCATTGGTAAGTATTTATTTATGAATCCCTTCATTGCAGAAGGGTGCAGCAAAGTACAGCCGCGTTCGCTGGCGCGCTACCTGCGCCCATTGTCGCTGCTCAGTCTGGTCCGCAGCGTGTGCGCGCCGCTGGTCACGTACCAGTTCATGCCCGACTACGCCATGCGCGTTTGCGTCGACTTCGACACCGCCTTCGACCGCTGCTGTCCGGGCATGACGCCGATTCGGTCGGTGGTTGAGGCGATGCGCATGCGTTCGTCCGGAGACAGCACTGAAAAGCGTCACTTTGTCATGAACACTTCGGTAATAAGTGAAAACTTTCTAGATGGGACACCTGGGGACCTCCAAAAAACGTCCCGCTTACGAGTAGCGTTCCACTTGAGGAAAATCTGGTTCCTACTGTAGCAATGTCCCACTTAGAAAATTTTAGTAGTGTAATATGCACATTTTTTACCGCGAATTTCAAAATTTATTTCCGAAATGCTCATTTCAATTTGGTGAATATTAAAAAGAGTGTATCAGGCTAATATTTAACCAATTAAGTATTTACAAGTTGATCAAAAGTGAT
>JAQGCX010001082.1:0-12345 GCA_034700205.1 Plectus parietinus
TAACCCCCCCCCCCCCTCGCCCGCCGATGGCGGCCCAAAAAATATGCATAAATTTGCATAAAGTTACGGTAATTTTATGCAAATTTATACAAAGTTACGGTAATTTTATGCAAATTTTTTGGCCAAAGCTATGTTAACCCCCCCCCCCCCCCAGCTTTTCGACCCGAACACACCTCTGGTGCAGCCACAGGTATTTTCGGGTCAAAAAGTTGGGGGAGGGGGTTAATATGACCAAAGCCAAAAGTCCAGGTGGGGTTAACATATCGTACCTTAAAAATTTGCATACTTCAAATCCAATTTTTGGGCCGGAATTCAAATTTTAGTACTTAAATTTGAATTCCCGCCCGAAAATATCTTCTTTTTCCCGCCTTCTCGCCCATTTCGGTCTAGGTTGGGGGAGGGTCAACCCCTTCCTCAAAAAATACCTTTTGGTGCAGCAGTTCTTTGTGGCGATTTTCAAAAATGTAAAAGTAATTTGTGTAAACAAGCTACAATTGCAAGTAAAATATGAATAAAAAGAAGTTCTGCACGAATCTGTCGCATTTTCTGTTTCAAAGTATATTTGAAATTTTATTTTAGTTGTGCTGTTTGTATAAATTATTATTTGATTAGCTCTGCTTGAATTTTTTACCGGCAAAAATCACGAATACAGTCAATAAACCAAAAAATTGAAGAAAATAAAATGTATGACACACATTGCTGTTGAATTTGGACGAATTATCGAAATACCGTGTGGAGATTTGATTTCATAATTACTTTCTAAGCTCCCTTTTTATATTGTTGATGTTTTTCAGGAAATTCAACAAGGTGCTAAGCTGAAACCGGTTCAGAACGGCGCCAGTTCACCATCAGTTGGTTCCAACGAACCGGGCGATCGGGACACCGTCATGGCGCAGATCAGACAGGGTGCTCAGCTGAAACATGTACGTTTCTTTATTTCACTTCTGTTCTATGAAAAGATAATTGAATGAAATTCCGTGCTCATTGCATTCTTTGAGCAGGAATTCATATATTGCTTTGCTTAAGAAGCTCTCTTTCAGCGTCACTAATTAATTGTTTGTTAGATTTGTGTTAGTGTATTTTTGAGCAATAAAATACACGTGTAGGCGTGTTCCCTTAAACCCGTCGCTCTTTCGTTTCATCGCTTTTCTTAATTTGGCGTTTTTGGCGTGCTTAAACGGTCTATCGGAGAAGTAGTGCTCGAAATTCATCGAAATTTTAGACAGAATTCTTAAAGAGGACAATATGAATGTGAATTTAATAAAAATTGAATAAGTGCTTATTGAAAGCCTCTAATGCAAGATATGAACTTAAAGGATCAGTTTGTTTATGAAATTTGTGCTGCTTTTCAGGTAGACAAGGCAGCGGTGGAGAACCGGAAGTCGACGACGAGCGGGAACGAGATGGGCGGCATCGCGGGGGCGTTGGCTAGAGCACTCGAGGAACGACGGAAGAACATGCGAGATAGCGAAGGTACTGTTATTTTATTTTTTCATCTGATAAAGGAGGATAAGAAAATAAAGACCAATTATTCAATCGCCAAGTTATTAGCTGGAATGGGCGTTTTGAAATTGGCAAACATAAACTGAGGAGAGCTTTTCAGTTACAATTTCAAAAAAATGACAATATTTCGTTATTAAGAAACCGTAATCGTGTGATTATTGCAGCTGTATGCTGCAAAAATATATGTGATCATTTTGAAACGCAAATGGGACGGGTTTGTGCAGTTGCCCGTTTTTGTCATTTTTATTATTATTGAACGGATATCATCTATCGTTGCAACTTTAATTCCCTGTTTTAATCTCGTGTGTGTTTTCTTAAGTGACATCTTTTCGTTTCAGAATCGTCCGACGAAGATGCCCACAACGATAGCGAATGGGAAGATGATTAGATTTGAAATATTGTCCGCAGTGCTGTCGATTTTAGTCGCTATCCGCTCTATTGATGTTACTCTTTCAGTCCACTATTTCGAAGATGTTGCATAATTCTCTATTCATTCTGCTCTATTCATAATATTATTGGTTGCTCTTTAATCTGGTACAAAGCTCGAATCTGTCGCGTGTTTCGTTCATTTCATTCTTCACGATTCTGAATCTTTTGCTGTATTTTTTTTGCTTTTATCTCTCACGTCGCATAATAAAAGTGCCGCAGTTCTGCAATGAGCGGTGATTTTGTGAACAGTTGCAATTCTGTCAATCAAATCGGCATGTCACACATTGAATGTGGCAGATTACCTGATGACCAGGAGGAAAATCCTTGTAAAGTTTGGGGTGGCGGTTTCAATTGAAGCATTTTAGGAAAATCGAGAGTATGTCGCAGAGCTGGGTTCTACCAGCCTTTTGCACGTTCCTTGAGCCACCTCCTTTATGAAACCGGCCCCTGGTCCCTGGGAACAAGGTAAATGTCACGATAAAAATTTGGCAGTTGATCAAATTAGCTCAAGTCCGCCTTTTTCTCAATGAATAGTATCGTGAATGGGTTCTCCGTAGTGATGAGTGGGCTGTCAAATAGGTCTTAGTATTGTCGATCGTCCAAACACCGGAAGTTCTAATCGATTTATTTACGCGGTGGTGCCATTCCAGACAAGCCAGAGAGTTAATTAGCGACTATTGATAAACGCAATTGATCGATCGAGTGAAACCCAATTTTGTACTCATCTGCCCAAATTCCTCATTCCATCCTTGAACCCATTTCCCTCCCCCCTCCGCCTTTGCTTCTGTTGGAACTTTGAAGATTGTCATCAATTAGTCGATTAACATCAATTGGTCTTTTTCTCAATGAGCATTATTGTCATTAGATTCCAGAGTGACAGGCTTTGATCGTAATTGTAGCGGCTGTCCGCATACCGGAAGTTATTGATTTGTTTACGCGATGGTGTTATTCTAGAGTTCTAGGAGTGATTAATCGACCGTTGATGAACGCAGTGTGATGACTTCGATGAGTCGAGGGATAACCAAGTCTGTTGGCAGTTTAGCGAGTGCAAGTTCTTCGTCGAAGGCAACGAAATCTGAGGACAAAATGGACAGTCCAATGAGCTCTACACCGCAGGCCAAGGCCGAGCTGCCAAAGAACTTCTGTGGAACCTGCCAGATCACTCTTGATGATATGATCGTGAGTCTTCTGTCATTTTTATAATTTTTTGCTTTATTTCAATTTAAACCAAAATTTACTTTGTGAATGATGTGGGCTTTTCTCGTTTAATATTACTAATAAAATGCGACAGATTCCTGATTCAATTGTGTCGATTTTCATTTGATGTCCTGAGTTGATTTGATCAGAATCCGACTATTCTTTCGATCCAATTTTATTAAATTGGATTTCAGAGCAAGAAAAGGCATCAGATGTCGCTGCAGCATCATGTTCGACTGGAGACGCAGCACCAACCGTGTTGGCATAGATGCGATCTCTGCAAATTTTCCTGCGATGTTCTCGCGGACTATTCCAAGGTAAATACATTTGTCTTCCAATGATTTTCTTTACATATTAATCATATTTTCTGTTATACATGTACCCAATAGCTGGTTTCCGTCTAAATTTTGCACAAAAAATGCACGCGTTTGATTCGTATTGAAGTGTTTTGCATTAACCCGTCGCTGTTGCTTTTTGCCGACTGTCCTTGTTTGCCGTTTCTAATTTTTAACCGGATTTATCCCAAGTTTTTGAGGTACGACTGAACGGCCCAGTGTTGAAACTGTGGCTGCTGCCTCCAATTTTGGAAAGCTTTCTACGAGAGCTGCTTCATTGGAAATGTTCTTTAGAAAATTGTCATTGTTGCGTAATCGTGCCATTTTGCAGAAGCCTTCAGATTTGTCTCCAGTGTTTGTGAGATACGGCTAACCAGCCGACTGTGGCTGTTGCCTCCAAATTTTGGAATGTTTTCCGTGACAACAACATTCCTGAAAGACAATTGTGATCGAAGTCTGACAAATAAATGCCCAATGACATTTCGCTCCCAAATTATTGACGAGCGTGATGTTATATCATGCTTAATTTTATTATTCCAGCATATCGATTCCGATGAGCACAAGAGAAAATTGGACGAAGTGACGACGAAGTTTCCGTCGAGATCAGAAAAGAGACGATTGTCGAAGAAGACGACGAACGCGAAACAGCAGAAAGAGGCTTTCAACAGTGCGTCATCGATTCCACAATTTTCTTCGAACTCTGGAGGGTTTCTACCACAGTATCCACCACCTCCTTACTCGTTCCCTCCGCCCACACATCTTCCGCCTCCACCGTCGCCTTACCGGTTGGACAATCGGTTCGTCAAGTCGCCGTTGATTCCGACGCCGCCTCAGGTAATGAATTGATTTTGGTTTTTAGAATATGAACAGAATCGTCGGCAATTGTGCAGTCTATGGGGAAAATTTTAAAAATCAATCGTACTGTAACAATTTTCAGGGCGGGTTGAAAAAGCTATTGCAGCAGTTGCTAGGCTGTCGTCTTGTTTGATTGTGAACAGTCCCCAGAATCCAAAGAACAAGTGGTTGATATTATCGTTAGTTGAACCAAACAAACTACCAAGCAAACATAACTCTGTGCCAGCTGCGTGACCAGTGCACTCTGATCCAACAAATCATTGCGCAGTTACAGTAGAAAGATAAGTCCATTCAGATTCAAAATTTCATCGAATTTGGTAATCCCAGTCAAAAGGTGTCTACAACTTGCACAACTGAATACGACAATGGACAATTTATTAAAATAACTTAAAGAAGGAATATATGTAATTTTGAATGATATCGTAATTTACAAGCAGTACTCAGAAGTCTTGGAGAAACTTTCTCAGACAGTATTATCCTTGGTATCGCAATAGCCGATTTATTGGAACGAAAAAACAGTAACAATCTAAGAATATTAATAGAAACTTGCAAAAAAGTGAACCTCGCGAAATACTTGGTCACATATTAGCAAAGCGAACGAAATGGAAACTGAACCATTTGATGAGTACGTAAGTGTTCTCACATTAATTTGAACAATTGCAGATTGGATATTGGAGTTTCTTCCAGCGAACGACGCCACGGATGGCTGCTCCACAGTCGTTCATGGATCAGGATCAGACACCGACGACATCCACCTCTTCCTTCCCTCCGCCAAGAACGTCCAGCAGCCAGTTAGTTTTTTCTATTTCAAGACAACTTCTGTTCAATTAATGTCATGAGAAGAAATTTTTTTCGCATCACTTTTCTTCAATAGAATTCAGTATTGGGGAAAATTTTGTAGAATATTGTCAAAGAATTTGCGATTAATTATTGAAAAGTTATCTAAATTGGATTTGCTATCATTTTTCGCAAATTTTATAATCATTGCGGTATTTACTCGATTAACCCGTCGACGTTGCGTCGCACATCATTAGTTTGCCTACTCGAACGTAAGTTACGATTGGGATTTGAATTTGCCTTCGCTGGCATGAGTTGAAGAGGATTTTGGACTGCGGTCACGATGGTAATTAGTTTGTGATATTAAATTTGTGATATTATTATTAGTAAAAATTTAATTATAAGTAGCAATATGTTAATTTTTCCGTGATTATGCAGGTTCGCATACCGTACCGACCGGCGAGGAGAAATGAGACAGACGGCCGGGCGAAGCAAACCAATCACCGAGAAGCCGTCGTCTTCGTCCATTGCCAACGACAAATCCAGTGCTACCGGCGTCCCTACGAAGCGAAAGACTCCACTGATCAGTGATGTCGCGGCGACGAAACGACGCAAAGTTGTGGCCGAGGCAGATTCGACAACGCCTCTTCGACTTGGCGGTGCGCCGACTGCTCCGGTATGTCCATGAAATTATTGAAAAAAAAACTAGTGATAGTCGCCCCACTTTGCATCGGCCACGGTGGAGGGACACGGCGCTTCTCGCTGCGCGAGACGGGCGTGGCGTCCTACACTCCACCAATCCCAATACCACGTCACAGAAATTTTTTGGCGAAAACATTCACCTCAAGTTTAACGATAAAGGGCAGCCGGCGCTGATTACTGTTCAATGATTTGGTTGGGGGAGATGGCGCAATTGGTCCCAAGATAATAGAACCCACCATTTTTAAGCCAAAATGTTTTCAAATGTGCTTCTATTGAATGGAGCGGCGATTCGTGAAGCTCGCGGCGCTCACGCGCTGCTTGTATCTCATATTGCCCCGGATACCTCTCTCCAGTGGTACTTTTCTACACTTTACATTATCGACTTTTCTCGAACATTCCAGCTGCAAAAGTTATCATAGCTTTCTTACAACGATTGCCTGAGCGTGCGAAATCAAACGACAACATTTGTGCATTTGCAATTTTGTTCACAATTAAATTACCGCGTAAGGTCTCATGACGAAAATGCATTGGCTGATTACGGTATTCATGAAGCATCATAATCTTGCTCAGTTACTGTCCTCTATCATTTGGTTACAAAATCACATGAACGTAAATTCAAACGTCATGCGAAGTATATTTTCACCCGAATACAGATTCATATTCTCACTAAATACCCCGTGACGAAAGTTTAATGGTAGGGTTTGCCTAACTCTTATGCATCCCACCCTTGGACACCGATGTCCCACAGAGATATCGTTTAGCTGTACTAGGGCTAAGTCTAACAATAGGGCGAACCTTGTACAGATTTAAATTCCCACATATTGTCCCGCGGCGAATGTGGTACGGCTGGATTCACGTATCTCTTATGTATCCCATCCTGGGACAACCAGCGGATGCAAATGTTCCGCAGTGGCAAATGGCACGGATGTTCACAAACAGACAGACACAGAAATGGGCTTTAGGTATATGATACCTAGTTTCGTTCAATTCAATAATAACCCCCTTCACGTTTCTATCTTTATCTTTTTTCATCGATTTTAATATGTATAGATCAGTCACTTTTTGTTTGCCTGACAGGGCAAAAATGAACTGTATGAACTTTATTCAAGGCATTTGCAATTTGCTTGATGGATACCTTTCGGGGTCTTTTTTGCAAAACAATGCCTTGCAGAAAGTCGACTGCAACAAAAGTACTCGCTGGGAACGCACGAAATCGCTGTTTTGCAAGAAAAATACTCAGAATGAGACGAAACTCACTGAACAATATGAAACGCCTCGTACGGCTACTGTAACGCCGAAAATTCGTTGCCCTGTAACTCCTCTGCCGAACATCTCCAAACTGGTAGGGCCGTCGAAATACCAAATCATTTTACAGCGGGGAATGAGAAGATAATCTGCATATTGAATTTATTACGAATGTAATTTTTTGATTTTCACGTCCCTCGTGAACGTGCAAAGAAGGGAAATGGACCAAACCCGTCAACTTTGTGCATTATTTCATACTAACGCAGATTTTCTTTTCGCTGATCGACATAAAACCCATTCACAATGCGCTTCTGAACAGAAAATAAATGCTGCAATCATAAATAGAATGCTTGGCACATCATTAATAATGAAATGTGTATTTCTTGTTTGATCTTTAATCAATTATTTTTTGAGGAAAACTTAAATTTCAATTGAATGTTGGCTAGTTTAGGCTAGGTCTAGTTTATATCTCCAAGCAATATCTCCAAACTGGTCGGGCCGTCGTAGGGAATGGGATGATTTAGTTTTCTTCTAATTTGGCTTCAGATTGGTGCATGCATGTGAAGACGTTTCAACACGTGCCCGTAAACATAGTGTTTCACATCTTTTTTAATCTAGTACCCATTTCTAATTCTTAATCTGTCCGTGACACTTAATCGAATAATTGAAATGCATAAATAATGATGATAAAATATTACATTTTTCAGATGCTGGAAAGCGCGAAGCACAATCGATGGGAGAAAATTGCGCTGAAGACGCAGACTTTGTTTATGAAGACCAAGTCTCAGCGAATGCTCAAAGAAAGGCTGCAGAAGTACCGACTGGTGAAACCGAATACGAGCGGCGCGAGCGACTTGCCAAAAGAAACGTACCGGCATTTCGAGTCGCCAAAAGCGCAGTCCCCGTCAGCGTCGCCTTTGCCGTCGACTATGGTGTCGAACTCTGCGCACATGGACCACATGCACTCACTGGACACTTCATTCTCATCACCGCCACATCAGTCAACAGTGCTGCAAGTGAGAGAATTTTTCTTCGCATATTACTCCGTCCATTTTTCTTCGCATTATTATCAGTGATGTTCAGGGCCCGCCCCATCCTAAAAAAATTGGCCGGGTCGGGCCGATTTTCAGAGAAATTATCGAATGGTACACTTCAAAATTATTTATATTTAGAACAACTTATTTGACTCGGTGGAGTATGCAAAAGTAAATTTTGAGCGATTTTTGACTTTCCAATCAGTCAATTTGACGGTCTATATCAACTTTTCGTAATGTGGCTTTGTGCCAATGTGTTAAATTGCAATGCGTGAGAACTTTTTCGTCTCTTTCGGTCAGGCCGGGCCCGGGCCTGAAAGAACTGGCCCGGCTTTTTTTACGACGAAAATCCCGGGCCGGCCAGGCCTGTGAACATCACTGCTTATTATCCTTCGTACAGCCAGTACGATACCATTTTTCAATTAGTACTATTTTCTGTGCCTGGAATTATTCAAAGTTATTGCCCCAATCCCCAAGAAAGCGTTTGGAAATAATTAGTACTCCCCATCCAACCTTCCAGTCTTTCTAAACTTGTACTGTTTATCTGGAAGAGCATTCTTACAATAATTGATGCGAAAGTGAACACAGTAGAAAAGAATTTTATTTCATTATCTTCAGATTTTGCAAGAAGTGGATGAGGCAGTTGATTCTATCGATGATGTCAGAATACTGACTCCGGCTCGCCCTTCAAGACTGCCTCGAGAACGCGAAGCTACAGTTCCAACTGTAGTTAGTTTCGCGGTGCTGAAGCAGGAAACGCCGTCGCCGCCTTCCGAATCGGTGCTGTTCAGCGGTGGAGAAATGGAAACGAAACGAGAATCGTCCGAATCGAATCAATACGTCGAAGACGCTTCTGTTTCTGCTGTGTCCGCGGAGTTTCTAATGGACATGGGCGAACGAATCGTCAAGGCAGAGTCAGAGCCGGTCATATATGAGCCCAACACGCTCGAACTTTCCGTGCTCGAACAGTGTGTGCCCGTAGAGCGACTCCCGTGTGCGCCTTCCACCTCGCAAACGAAAGTGAGCTATGTTTTTTTTCGAAATTTGCGCCATTTTGGTTTATACAAAATACGTTTTCAATGTGTACATCTTTCTCTCAGTGCAAAGCGCAGTAGCTAACCCGTCGTAGATGCGTCACACAAAATGATCATATTTTGACATGTGGCGGTTACCTTTGGTTTATTCCCAACTTTTGAGGTATGCTTGTTATCTGCCCAGTGGTCTGAACCGCTGTGGTAGAAAATGCTACAATTTTGGAAGGTTCTGGCTCTGTCAGAATAACGGAAACCACTCATGTTTAAGTTTCGTTATATCTAAAGGGGCTCATATTTTTTACATTGATCAACATTCTTGTTACTTTGAGGAAGTTCTGGTTACTTCTTGTTACCTCCCAACCCTGACCAATGTACGCGAAGTTCTGTTAACCCCATCGAATTTTGGGAAAAACGTTTTCGCCACATAGTGGCGAAAGAAATTGGTCACGTTAACCCTCCCTAACTTTTTGACCCGAAAACACCTATTTTGCAGCTGATGTAAAATTTGACCGTTGCAGGTATTGGTGAGTCTCAAGAAAAGCGGAGAGCACTCGCAGCGTTCTATGGCCCATCTTCAGACGTCGCAAACTCCCCCGTCGAATAGTGTATGTTCAAAACTGTCATTCTTGTTACCTAAGTTATCATCAATCATCATCATCAGTGAACAAGTTATTTTAAATCACTTGATCTCGGCAATTCTTCTCGAATTGAATAATTTTGAGAGAGTCCATGTGTGACTTTGCATGAAATATTGCTAAATCTTAATTTTAATTTTAAAATGGTCAAAATGTAATTCGTTCGGATTTCGTGGGACATTGATTAATTATCCCTGTTAAGAATTCAATTTAGCATTTTTGCAGCTCAACGAGTTGTGGGCACTTTGCCAGCAAGAAGAACAGAAAAATGCGGAGCTGTCTGAGGCGAAACTTCGTATTCAACGGTTACAAAGCGAGTTATACGAAGCGGTTCAGCACCAAATGCAGGTACAGTAGTTCGGTTGCGCTATTTAAGCTTAAGCTTAAAGTAAGCGCTATTTTCTCGTTCTCAAAGTTGTGGAATCGGTAAAATACTGCCATTTTGGCGGTAATTTAAAATTTTCAAAATAATCCGACTGTTAGAAAAAGCGGGTCTTAATCCGGCACTGCTTGGAATTGGGTCGGTCGGTCAGCCGAAGTCTGTGCTTCGTTGGGTCACGTTACCTTGCCGAGGACTAATGTGCTGATTGAAATAATTCAATGTTTTTATTGTTATTCTTTCTTTCAGATCGATACGGATTTGCTGGCAATTGCGTCGAAGAAGAAAGATTTGCTGGCCAGGGGAGCAATGGAAAGCGATGGTGCTGGCGATCCATCAGCCAAGTGCAAAAAGAATCTGCTATGGTTCGTTTTCTTTTATGCAAAACTGCACTTATTTTAATTCACTGATCATTTTTGCCACCTTTTTTTGGTCACTGTCAAAAATTAATAAAACATTTCTTCAGCAAATTGGGAAAAAGAAATTCATTTATTTGTTTTATTGTATAAAAATTATAGAAAGCGAATACATTGCTTGTCCTATTCTTGAGCAATGTCGAACGAAATGAACTTGATTATTGAGTTTCTTTCAGATACATCCACGGATAAGTGGATGAAGAGGACTTGTCTGACAGTCGCTTGCTTATTTCTTTGTTTCATGCATCTCCGCTAAAATTCTCTGGTATTTTCACTTGCGATCGTGTCACATGAATCGTCTGAAATTGTATTCGTTTGTTTACTAGTGCGCTCCGTTGCGAATAATAGAATTCAGGACACAAATTGCCTTGTCATATGAAGAAATTTGATATTCGTTTGTCACACATGATGTACTACGTGTATTGTTCATAATGAAAGGAAATGAGCGAATTTGTGTGCAAACTCGTTTCTGGGAGACCAATAAAGTTCTCATTCGAAATACGCCGCGGATATGAACATATTAGGGACATATTAGGACAATATGAACATATTAGGGACATTGAGTACGCTTGCACCTGCGTCCATTTCAAAAATTGAAACGTTTGGAATGCTTGCAACACTGTGTACGGTATGCTCAGCTCGATTATTACACAATTCCTCTTCTCGCGTGCTCTCAGCGTTCTTTTGGCTGCGTAACCTGCATCACTAAATACTCTTTTGAAATTGAACCACAATCGATGAGCACGGCTATGTCAAAATCCATTCCAAAAAATTTCAAGGCCTTGAAATGGATGCAGGTGCAAACTTACTGAATTTTCCTAATACTTCCTTCCCTCCGCATAGAACATCCAACAACCAGTTACTGTCGCTTTGAACGTCCAATCTTGTTTAGCTAAAATCGGAACAAAATTCTTCTCACGTGGGTTTTATTCGATGGAAAGCGGTCTTGGGAGAAATTTTGTTGCATTTAAATAATTTCTCAAATGAATCATGATTAGGAATTAGAAATTATCTGAATTGGTTTTCACTATCATTTCTTATAAACTTTATGTGCACTTTGGCGGTCGCTTAATTAACCCGTCGTCCTTACGTCGCACGTCGTTATTTTGTTCGCGCGAACATTACTTGTGGATTATTATTCAAAGTATTACAAAGTACGCTTGAATTTGACCTTGCCCTTGCTGTCATGTGTTGATGCTGGTTTTGGACAGCAATCGCGGGATATTCCATACTTGCAATGATTGCAGTAAACAATGAAATCTGAAGGGCAAGTAAATTCCTATGGTGACGATGCTTATTCAGGTTGATGTACCGCACCGACCCCCGGGGAGAAATGAAGGAGGCGCCCGGCCAGTCGAACCAAACCGATTACCGAGAAACCGTCTTCGTTGATTGCCAAGGACAAATTGAGTGCTATTGGCGTCCCTACGAAGCGAAAGTTCAGTCCAGTACATGTACTACATGTTATCGAGAGGCTGTCCAATCCCAGACTAAAATTGTGGAGCTATTTTCAATTCAAAAGTGTGTTCATAAGGAAAAGCTCCTCCTCGCCTCGCTCCTAAGCCTAAGCCTAAGCCTAGATCGAGAGAGAGGGAGGCGAGAAGAAGGGAGCTTTTCCTTATTAACACACTGGACAATAATATACAGGGTGACCCAAAAGTTCTGAAGCAACTTTTTTTATATCAAAAGAATGTAAAAACTTTCAGCGATTATCTGAAATTAGGATGCAATAGATAGCCAGTGATATATTCTATTGAATGATACCAGGAACGGCCAATTCGGTCAAAAACTAAGCAAGATCGGC
>JAQGCX010001083.1:0-12344 GCA_034700205.1 Plectus parietinus
CTCATTTTCTGTCTCCCGTTGTCGTGAGGAAGGAAGGGGAGCGGAGAAATCCCCCAATGAACCAGACTTCATGACTACTGATCGCCCTGTGGCGCAAAAAACAAACTCATGCTTGGCGAAGGAGAATTTATCTGACGCCAATGAGCCTGTGTCTGTTGGTGTTGGGACGAATATTGTGCTGCAATCCAAGCACCTGACTCTCCAACAAATTGAAGTGCAAAACGCAACAAACTCGGATACCGAATATTCGTTTGCAATCAATAGCGGGCAAAGTTCGTCAGGCACGAACAATGATTCGGTGCAACAGAGCGGATTTAATCGTTCGAAACAAGAACAATCCATTGTGTCTTATCGACACTGTAAATTATGCTCTAAAGAGAACGGTCCGATCAATCGCATGATGGCATTAATCAAAAAACTGAACAACCTCAAAAAAACGCGTGAAGGATTGCGTAACTCTCTGAGCAGAAAAACAAATGGACCGGGCGTACTGAATGTAAAAATTCGGCGGGTACTGGAAGAACTAACCGGCCCGTTATCTGACAACACGTTCGAAACAAGCGCGCTCTCATTTGAGCAAACAATAACCTCTGCTACTGAATCAATGACGAATCACGCAATTCAAGCTCAAACTTTCGAAATCGAAAGATTGGAGGCCGTGATCGATTCGACAAAAGAAGATATTCATCTTAAACTATGTCGATACGAGGAAGACAACACCTTGTCGCCTGAATGCATGCGATCTTTGTTTGACGTCTTCAGCAAGGCTTGGAGTGCTCGTCGCGAGATCGACTTTCAACTGCGGAAAACGAGCATTAACCGTAAAAACAAAACAGGGAAACGTACTCCTGAGCCGTTTGACTCCCCCGTCCGGGACAACAAACGATTGAGCTTGTCGAACACTGCGAGCATAGTCGTAAGCAAGTTGACCTCTTTTCCCGGCCGTGCAAATACTGCAACGGTAACGTCTGTGACGTATCCGCCTCGTTACGGATATGTAAATACGGGAATGGTAACGGAAACTTCTGAGACCTCTCCGCCTCCAACGGGCCCATCGGTTCAGACCACGCAGGTGGGACAAGTGAATGAGTCAAACAAAGAAACAGTAGTTACGGAGACACAGCTTCAACGTCTGAAGCGGCTGCTGGAGGAACGAGCAAATCAAGCAACCAATCAGAGCACCCCCTTGTGACTAGCAATGAAACCGGTTTTGCGTAACGAAACGAATATTGGCGATCGACAAAAAGTAATTCGTAGCATACGCAACCAGAGGAACAAGATTTTGCTTTCGGATACGTCAGATAAACAGGACGCACATTTGTCGAAAACTGTTGAGACAGTACTGCTTAAGAATCACGTAGTTAACTTGTGTGTCACAAGAAAACTGTCCATTGCAGAACTTGAAGTTCTAATCAAAGGACTGGGGTTTGTTGAGTCTCACCAAAAAACTTCGCTAGTCAGTGCGTTAGTCAACTTTAACGCATATGCTCGGAAACTTCGTTGGTCGGTTTGGTGGATGCAGAAAAAAGGCAACCAATCAATCCGCGCATCTAATGACCTGCAAAATACGGTACAGAAAAAAATCAGCCAATTAATTAGACGGAAACGCACTTTTGCGCCATCGGTCAATGCGGCTCTGGAGAAATTCATTTGTGCTACTCGTAAGAACATTCGCCTTAAACTGCGACTGTTGAATAAATCCAATCATTTGTCAAATATTACGTCGGAAGAAAGTGATGCGATCGATCAGCTGACAAACGACACCAGCATTGTAATTAAAAAAGCGGACAAAGGGGGTATGGTTACTGTAATGGACAGAACTCAATATACCTCAGAAGCCAATCGTCAACTCGATGACGAACGTTATTATCAACGGTTGACCAATGATCCGTTAAACGAGCTAATCGATCGGGTACACACGGTACTAACAATTCTATACGGTCGAGGGCAAATATCGGAGGCGCTTTTTGCTTATTTGGACCCCTGCCAAAATGACTACAGGAGATTGGCGGCAATATATTTTTTGCCGAAAGTGCACAAAAACCCTCCGACCACCGGCCGTCCAATTGTTTCGTTATGCGGCACACCACTGGAACGGCCAGCGGAAATAATTGATCAGTTTTTGTTGCCGATTGTACGTAACCAAAGCACGTACACAAAGGACACCGCTGACATAATTAACAACATTCTCCGGAAGCCATTGCCGCCCAATTGCATTCTGTGCTCTTGGGACGTAACGTCTATGTACACCAATATCAGCCACGAAGAGGCCGAGCTTTGCATAAAAGAAGTTTTGACAGCGAACTGGCAAAACGTTCATTGTCTTGGAACCATAAGTTTGCAGGCGGTACTAGCACTCTTGAATCTAGTACTGAAAGTAAACGTCTTTGAATTTGACGGAGCATACTTCCGCCAAAAATTTGGAGTTAGCATGGGCAGTAAATGCAGCCCGGAAATCGCAGACATCGTCATGTTCAAACTGGAGATTGCACTTCTTTCAAAACACGGTGAACACATTGCTTTTTGGCAGCGGTACCGTGACGACATCTTATTTGCCTGGACAGGCACAGCGGTACAACTGCAATTTTTCGAAACGGAAGCAAATAACGCTCATGCATCGTTGAAATTCGAACAGAATCGAAGCCTGGAAAGTATTGACTTCCTCGATATATCAATATTCAAGGGTAAGCGATTTCAACAGACTGGGATATTGGATACAAAAATATACACTAAACCAACCAACCGTTTCCAGTACCTCTTACGTACATCTGCCCACAAAGAAAGCACTTTCAAAGCGTTTCTGAAAGGTGAATTGATTCGGGCTCGACGTAATTGTTCCGACGACAAAGACTTGTCAGAATACATCGCAAAATTCCGCAGTCGAATCTTAGTTCGAGGATACGGAAATGAGGAACTCGACGCAGTAATTGCGGAGTTGAATAAACATAACTGGATGAGCACCAGTGATGAACGGAAAAAGAAGGGATCCAGGTTCGGACTTGCATACAAAGTGACGTGCAATGAGTCAGCGGTAATAGAACGGAGCCTATCTGAACACTGGTTCATGATAGGAAGAAACGCACTTCTTACAAAGTGCCTCGGCAAAAAACCGAGTTTAGTGTGGTCAAGACAAAAAAACTTATCTGAACGTTTGGTACGTGCTCGGTTGAAAAAAACTGATCCACGGCCAGTGTAAAAGTGAAAGTTTTTAAAAAATGGTAGTTTTTATAAATGTTATTTTGCCATTGGGCGGTATACGAACCGTCCACAGTCATGTACGTACGTACTTACATAAGTCCGTACGGAGGTACGCGAACGCCCCGCACGGTACCGATCACGGTATTCGCATTCTTTTACGTGTATTCGGATACACACGGGCATAATCGGCAATCTCACGTAGTCAACTGTATGCAATGCGAAAATGCTTGGAACTGGAACATTACAATTTTACAGTAAGTACCGTTCCGAAACGTAAACGAGAACCTGCGCTGAACGTTTTATCTGTCCTAATTCGTGCAATTTTAATATCGAGCACGTGACAAACTGCCGCGGGACCAACGCTTGAATCAATTTCTGTCCTGATTTGTGCAATTTTAGTATCGAGCACGTGACAAACTGCCGCGGGACCAACGCTTGAATCAAGTTCTGTCCAGATTCGTGCAATTTATCGAGCACGTGACAAACTGCCGCGGGACCAACGCCTGAATCAAGTCCCAAGGGGGGCGGTGACCTACTACCGCAGGCTCGACGCCTGACGCATATAAGCCAACTGGGCTGGTCAGATGTCAGTGTGTGAGCAACTGTGCGAATCTACGTACGACGGGCAAGCGACACAAGCGACATGTATCGACGTGGACGCGGCGGCGGCGGTCAAGGCGGCGGCGGTCAAGGCGGCGGCGGTCAAGGCGGCGGCGGTCGAGGCGGTGGTCGAGGCGGCGGCCAAGGCGGCGGCGGTGGTCAAGGCGGCGGCGGCGGTCACGGCGGCTTCGGCGGCGGTGGCCAAGGCGGCTTCGGCGGCGGGGGCCAAGGCGGCGGCTTCGGCGGCGGGGCGGCGGCTTCGGCGACGGTGGCCAAGGCGGCGGCGGCTTCGGTGGCGGTGGCCAAGGCGGCGGCGGGCAGCGCGGCGCACAAGGCTTCAAGCCCAAGCGTTCATGGTTGCAAAACCCCGGGGCCAACTCGTACAAGAAAGTTCGGCCGAACTCTCCGGATTCGGCCGGTCGCCAGCGGCTGCAGGACGCGCTGCAACTCGCCAGGGACGTGCGCATCAAGTCGGGCACTTGGCGGTTGGGCAACGTCGCGGCACTCGAGGCCCAGACGGCGCCGGCGTCGCAGACCCTCCTCGAAGCGCTCAACATCGCGGAGGGAGTGGCGGTCTCGGAGCTGATGGGCATCCTGGAGAAGGCGTGCTTCAACGACGCGTGCGCCACTCAGCAGCTCCTCGCCGACTACCGCGAGGAGACGGCCAAGGGGGCGGCGGCGGCGGCGGCAGCGGCACCAGCTGCATCGGCCCCACCGCCCCGCTTGAACCTGCCAAGCGACCTCATCGAGATGCTCGCCGCGGAGCTGTCTGCCCACCTGGCATCCAGCAAGCCTCCGGCCGCCAAGTAATCGGCTGGTCAGCCACTGTCTCAACAAGATCCACGGTCCCCCTTTGGGGGCCAAAATCAAATAAAAAAGTTCAGTATCGCAGTCTCTGTGTTACCTGCAAAACTGTGTTTTTGAACCATGTTACGGAGAAAGTATGGTTCTTAAAACGAACCCGATCTCTCTGAGAGGATTGATTGCAAGATAGAAATCGCGTTGGATGAGTAGTAAGAACATGTCTGTATTGCGTAAAAGGGTTCCATTTCAACCAAAACTACCCACAGGGTAATGCTTTTAAGGAGCGCACGAACAGTACAATATTACACGAAGTACCATTCCGGAACGAGAACTTGCGTTGAACAATTTTTCCGTCCAGATTCGTGCAATGTTAATGTCAAGCACGTGACAAACTACCGCGGGACCATCGCCTGAATCAAGTCGTAAGGCGGGCGGTGACCTACTTCCGCAGACTCCACGCCTGGCCCCGACGCCTGAATCAAGTCGTAAGGCGGGCGTTGACCCACTTCCGCAGGCTCCACGCCTAGCCCCAACGCCTGAATCAAGTCGTAAGGCGGGCGGTGACCCACTTCCGCAGACTCCAGACCGCAGACCGCAGACTTAATATAGTTTTTCATTTCGACATAAAAAACATTGAAATTTGAAATTTTTTTGACAGATATGCTCCCTCTCACAGTCAAGTTTTGGCCGAGAACGTGCTCTCAGTGTGGGACCCTGGGCTGAGAGGGTCAGAACTTATGCCTTAAGACACGGTTTTTGTAAGCATCGAACTTTTCCTTTAGTACCTTGGCACAGTTTGCAAAAGGTTTTCTGAGTTTGCTGAAAATTTTCACAATGTTGTATTCTGGGCTGAAACTAAGAAAAATTTAGTCAGAATATTTTTGCAAAATTTTCGACGCGAGATATGGCGGGAAATTTGATTTTTTGTTTCCGAAAAAGGAACCAAATTATAACTCTATCAAAAGTAGCTCAAATTCAATTTATAAATGCATCATCCGATCAGAAATTGAAAGTCACCACATTTTTAATTTTCAAAGCTTCTTTTATATAGAAATTAATAAAAATGATTTTCTATTTCCGTCAATTTTTCAGTTTTTTGCCTTTTTCTCGAAAAAGTTGGTGTTGCAATTCTTAAGTAAGACCCCCCCATAGAATTGAAGCCCATAAATTTCTCTATCGAACGGTATCATCAGAATTAAAATTAGCGTTGCGCATTGCGAGAAACGTCAGTCGAAAGTGGTATGAGTAGAGCATAGAAAATGAAAATTAAATGAAAATGAAAATGAAAATGAAAATATTAGTGCAAGATTCATGAAAAACGGTTACTTCTATGCTGAGATATTGCCCTATTTATGCAACCTTTTATTTTCATTATTTTCACAAATTTTCACAAACGCAAAAAGCAATATCTCAGCATACCAACTTTTTCGAGAAAAAAGCAAAAAAGGAAAAAACGGCATAACTACGTACATTTGGCATTTTTCAACTTTCGACTGACGTTTCTCGCTATGCGCGACATTATTATAAATTCCGATGATACAATTCGATAGAGAAATTTATGGAGAGATATTGCCTCATTCATGCAACATTTTAGGCAAATCGTGAATGAGGCAATATCTCAGCAGAGGAGCAATCGATTTTCATGAATCTTGCACCAATAATTTTCTCTCATTTTTCTCCATTTTTTGGCGCAGTTTGAAAAGTGTGGCCAAAATAAATTGGTAAGGGTCCACCCTTGTGTTGGCATTTTTATATCCCCTACCGTACCCCATTCGGCGCGATTTTGTGAAGACATATTAGACCTAATTTTTTATTTTTAAAAAGTTTCTTTACGTATAAAAACACGAGCTTTTCGAAGCTTGAGTCTAATTTTTCGGCTATACAACTTTTCATTGAGGTTTAGTGGAAAAACGGATATTTTCTTGAATTCAAAAAATTTCCATTTGGCGCCACATGATTAGAATAGCACCGACTTTGCTGATTCCAAAACGAGAAGATAGAGAATTTTGACAGCTTCATTTATACGTATATCCACGGAACCCTCAAGAACATGCGGTCCGAGGGGGGTCAACAGAAAAAATTGAAATTAATACCATAGATAGCCCTTGTTTATAAGAATTGAACGCCACCAGACACAGCTCTGCAGGTATCGTACGCGGAGAAAAAAATTGTGGCGCTAACGGTACTTTTTTGAATTCGAGTTTCTTACGAATGTTAACGCGCGGGACGATTGAAACCTGTCTTAACGAATACCGATCGCGCTGAAATTTTTACCACATGATATTCGAGTGTTTAGACACCTTCGGTAAGATTTTCAGCTTCACAGCTTCAAAATTTGAAGAAAATTTTGTTTTCGAAAAATGGCCATTTTCGATTTTTGTTTTGCCTGGATCATCGTTTGCGGGACAATGGATTTTCCTCTTTTATGGCGCGAAAAAGTAGAACGACGATCCAGGCAAAACAGAAATCGAAAATGGTCCTTTTTCGAAAATAAAATTTGCTATCAATATTTTTTAACCAAACCAAATTTTGAAATTCTGAGGCTAGATTTGTGATCAGCGTCAAAACTACACTAGATATGTCAGTTTCAAAAAAATCCGAGACACTTTGAGCGAAGTTCCACAGTACTAAACCCGTAATTTGAGTATTTGGAAAAGCGGCTCTTAAATCATTTTCAGCACAGTAAATCAAAAATTAGCTTGTTCACTGCAGACCTTGAAAAGCAATGCAAAGCTGACCGTAATTTAATGTGGAAAATTAAAAACTGGGCTATTTTTCTCCATAGTGAAACTTTTGGTCAATTTTCGAAATTCTCAGAAATTAAAAACGAATATGTTTTCTGACTCAGTTTTTCATGCTGATCACGGAAAAATTTCAAAAGTTCAAAAAATCTCTTCCTGAGGTAAGAAATTCATTTCTGAAGATATACAGGGTTGTACAATGAAAACCGTATATCTGTATATCTTCAGAAATTAATTTCTTACCTTAGAAAGAGTTTTTATGAACTTTTGAAATTTTCCCGTAATCAGCATAAAAAACTGAGTCAGAAAAAATATTTGTTTTTAATTCCTAAGAATTTCGAAAATTGACCAAAAGTTTCACTATGGAGAACAAAAGCCAATTCTTCAATTTTTCACATTAAATTACGGTCAGCTGGGGGCGATTAAGCGAAAATATCCATTTCGTCACTTTGGTAAGGAGCTCTCACTCCAGAAAAAATATGGGGCCAAAACTCCACTTCAAGTTTGGGTAGTTTCCTTGTAAGTTTATTTCGCGGTGAAAGTGATATGATGGGGTGCGGTGTATAAAATGACAACCAAGGAGGGAGGAACCATAGCCAACATTTATAGGACAAATTTTTGAAATTAGAAGATTGAGAGTAAGAACATTGGTGCAGGTTTTATGGAAAACAGTAGCTCATGCAAAGTGTTATTTTCTAATTCAATTGATGGAAAATGAAAATAAAAGGAAACAAGTTGTTACGTGACTTTACAATCACCCTTAACAACAACTATTATGCTGCTCGACTTACCTTATATGGTTAATTTTGTTTTCCTTGTGTTCAATTGAAGCAATTTTTTAGCACAAATTCGAAAAATGGAAATCGAAATGAAGTTTTGCCTTTTCCGTTAGTGAACAAGGTTATATGCCCCATTCCGAAAAATGGTTTTACTGTCACTTCCTATGTTCATGACTTATGGATGGCCTATTTTGATAACTATCTATTGTTTCAAAATTTGAAGAAAACTAATGTCATTAAACAAAAGAGAAGCGGAATGTGCAATGAAGAATATAAATCCATTTCACAAGAGTCAACAGCAAAAGATGGCATGATTACAATAATTTTCATTAGAGATCCATTAAGCCGATTTGTTTCGGGGTGGATAGATGAATGCAAAAAGTAAAGACAAATCGGATACAGTGAATTACTTTTGTAATCGCCATGTTTATAACGGCCTTTACAGTACTGAGGGCGTTCCTTCTGTTCGCCTATTGGTCATTGACTTTAGTAGCTGTCACTTATTGGTCAAACTGCTAAAGTCACGCCCACTTTCTTACTATGTTTTTCTAACGGTGTTCTTTAAGGCCGTTATAAAAGAAATTGACTGTATCTGAAATTCTGTTATTCCTGTCTTATTTGTATTACTAACACTAGCGGGGGGCAATGGTGATTGCGAAGTCATTTCAAGGGCTACGCGCAATAGAAGGTTGGGCACACCTCTGTTTACGGTACAATGCGCACTTTAAATTACGCGTAGTACTAATTGGCATTCTGCCATATGTATCACAAGTCACATTGTTCGAAGTCAGCATGATTAGTAGATGTGCAGGGTAAGCAGACTACCATGGGCATCCCTGGGAATGACTTCGCAATCTCCATAGTTCCCCATTAGTATACTGTGTTACCCAAACGGGTTGTACAGTACATTTTAGGAGACTGCATGGTCGAATAAAGTGGTTGCCAATTGGGCCAAGCCAGGGATCCATTCACGACCTACCCACGGCTCAATTTTCCAAAGCTAATTAAATTAATAAAGTACAAATCTTATCTTTTCACATGGACCATACCTGGCCCACCAAATGACATGCAAAATAAATGATAAATAAATGATAAATGATAAACGCCTTACCAAATTTCGGTCCAGCCCCCCTCTGATCGTAAATTTCATAATCTAGCGCTGCAGCACATGTATATTGCAGCACAATCATCACAATCAATGCGTATGTTTTGTGTTGGATGCCGTAGTTGACTGCCCCGCCTGGTCGCCGAGTTTCCGACTATACTAGGGGGCTGTCCACAAATTACGTAACCCTATTTTTGGACCTTTTTTACCCTCCCCCTCTCGCGTAACCATCGATATTTGTGCAAGTTTGGCAGAAAAATGTTCTTTCTATGTTGAGTTATGCTATTATTTTGGTTCCTCCAGTAATACAATAAATGATTATTGAAATTCAAAGCCATAACTCAGTCTAGAAGAAGCAGTTTTCTGCGAAACTTGCACAAATAAATTTCCCTCAATTTTCACATATTCTGACAGGTTATCAAATAATTGACCAAAAAATGTTGATAAGGGTTCTACTTGTGTTGCTGTTTCCAAATTCGCAACCGTACCCCGTTTGGGCAACAGTTGCAGACACCATAACGTTTTTTTCGGAACATTTTACAACGTTTCGATAGAGGAAAACAACAAGGGCTTATCATTCGGGGGGATATCCCCATCCCCCCGTGCCCATGTCTGCCCCGTACCCCTGTCTGGCCCATATCGCAAATATTGCATGATGGCATGTTGAACGCACACCTCTCGCTCGCACAGTTCAGAAGATAGTACCGGAGCAAATCTGGGACACGACCCGCTCGCGCTGACCGTCGCTTCTACCGGCGTGAATATTTTTTCATCGTTTTATATGACAAGTGAAATTAAAATGGCAAATGAATTGACTTGGATTTTACTCTTGGATTTCTTACTTCTTTGACCAATCTCTGCATACCTACAACCAGGGGGGGGGTCTAGCTCCATTCAGCCTCCCCTGGCTGAACCCGGCACGTTCCAGCATGTAGCTAGCTACAGTTGAACATGGATATTAGGACCTCCTCTGGACCGACAAAAATGGTCCTTATATCCATAGTCCATATTTTCCTTTGTTACTATGAAAGAATTTCATGGGAGTTGATTTAGGATGTGTTTTGTTCACAAAGCAATGTAAACAAGCACGGTTTGGCTCAAAAACGATCATTAATTTGATATTTTAGGACATTTTGACCCATTTTTACTTTTCAGTACTCAGTCACATGCCATTAAAAATGATTTTTTCACGGATTGCGAACAAAACATAGTGCTGAAAACTTCGGACGAGGTCCTTAATATCCGTTCTTTCTCCCATGCTTAAGCATAGGCAAAAATTTGAGAATTCAGGCCAACAGCATAACTGTGGTGTCCTTATATCCGTGGTCCTTATACCCGTGCACGACTGTACATGGCCGAAAAAGGTAAAGGTCCCCCTGTGATTGCGACCGAAGGCCGCAAAAAATTCTGAATTTCGCGCCAGAATCCTGATACGAAGTACCGTACCCGGCGACCTTCCCTCCTCCCAGTCGCCGGTCGCCAGCATTTACAGTGTGGCGCAAAAAAAATGACACCCCTAAGCGCTGTTGTTCATAACTTGGCCTGTAGTGCACGAAATCTTTCCAAATTTTAATCAGTGGAACCCCAACTACCGTTCAACATGTGATTAAAGTTTAGTCAAAAGCGGCTTTAGAATGGCTAGTTTAAAAAAGTACCCGATTTTGCATGAAAAAAATTCCCGATTTTTTTTTCGGACCAGCGTTACAGGTATGTATCTCTGCTATCATTTGACCAAACTTAACAAGAAAATTTGACAGAATTCGTATTTTTTGAAGAAAAAATTGACTGAGTTACAGCTTAATCGATGCAATCTTGACGAACTTAATCAACAATCAAAACCACCCGTTACTTTTCACCCGCTTTGTAGAATACCGAGATAACACTGCGTTGGGCGCAAGTAGAGTGACAGACAGGCGTTTACGTGATCACGTGATGGCAACATCGATTGCGTGACAACATGTATGTTCCCCGTGCTGATTTTTTCGCGTTGATCAATTTTGTTGTACTGATTTTAAGCAAATTTTTGTAAGACACGTAACACCATTAATGAATGACGGGGCATCACACTTGTCAGCGAACCAACGCAACAAAAAAATATATGACCTATTATTTTTAATTGGTCTGCGTGCTGTAGCATAGTACAACTAGCTTTATCGATCTGCAAGCCAATTTACTTGGAAGCTGGTTTATCCAGGTCTTATGACTGTTGTGCCTCAATAAGACACATAACTCATTCTTTCTTGCCCGTAAACAGTGCCGTTAATATCTGAAATAAGACTGCTCCATAATCCTATAAGTCCAGAAAACCATATCTCAGCCCATTTTTGTACACTTTGGGGCTGGGCGAATACACTAACACATTTATCTTAATTATGGTTTAACACTAAGTAATGAATATTTTACAGCAAGCACCAATGTTTCGGTTGTGGTGAAAGTTTAGAATGTTTTCTCAAAATATTAAAAAGTTGCTTATCCAATGACAAATTTCATTATATTGGTGAATGCCAAAGTAGACAAGGAATGTGCACGCAACATCAACTCGCACCACAGATAACCTATTGCAAGTTGCACGATCCTGGCAATAAAGTGGAAATAATAAATTATTCCCGAACCAATTTGACAACTTATTTGTTGAACCTTTTCAAAGACATGGATCGGGTGAAAAAATCAATCAACTTTCAAAAACTGCAACAAAAATTAGCTTTCAGCACTACTCATGATACATGTAGACATGCTAAATATTATAAGCTTCTAATTCTCGACAATCCGACTCTCTTCAAATTATTTTGGGACATTTATAAAATTGATTATGAAAGATTTGGATTTTTATTGAAAAATAGTATTTTGCATAGTAACACATCATGTACATCTTAGATTGTTTTATTTTACAAATAAAATAAATCTCTAGAAAAAGGAGCTAAATGTTTTCACGCAAAATTTAATCCTTTGAATCTAGACCCCAATGATGACTTTTCATTGCCGCAAAAGGGGGGGGCTGACCCTGACCCTGGCTCGGGGAGAGGGTCTCGCTCAAGCTCTCCCCTCCAGCCATACTTGTAACGCTGGTCGAGATCAGGTAAATGCTGGTGGCCGGGAGGGGGGAGGTCGCCATGTACG
>JAQGCX010001084.1:0-12333 GCA_034700205.1 Plectus parietinus
CCGTAAAGCATTAGAGGCAAAAGCAAGCTTTGTGTGTTTGAATAACGGAAAAAAGTGGCTGTGAACGACTTTGTTGTATGAATTTTAAGGTGCAAAACAGTCGCGCCAAAACCCAAAATGTCGCCATTTGGTAAAATAGTCATAAAATCAGTATTTTTCAACGAAAATTAAAAATTAAAAAAGGATTATTAAGTCAGACAGAGCTGAATCTAATGCAGAAACCGCATTTCAATTGCTTGCCTGTGTGAAAAGTTATTTGTCTGCAAAGTTGGTGCGGGACTTTTGACTCAGTTGCGTTTAGCTGGTAAACACGTGTGGTGTCGTTGTCGGCCGTTTTATCTTGTTTTCGACAGAATTGGCTGAAAATAGTTGCGTTCCGCTGGTAAACACTAACAGCAAGCTCGATAAGCTCGACGTATACACCCTATTTTGGGCCTTTTTCAGTAAGGTATTCATCTTGGCGCGTTTCGGTCCGCGTACCTCGCTTACAAACCTTGCACCTAGCTGCACTTTTTCTCCCTCGGTGCCAGTAAGTTGAATGTTTTCGAGGTGTATGTAGGGTTCCCACTTGGCAGACGTCCTACTCCCAGAATGTTTGTCCTATTTTGGATGGGTCCCGTCCTGAAAAAAGAGCGTCCTACTCTAGTAGATGTGTCCTACTTTGAGGCAGTATGTTCTACTTTGTCCTCCATTTTGTGGTAATCCCTCTCCAAAATACACAGATTTTCTCCATTTACATGCTAACTATCGGAAAAATTTCATTCGAGGGAGCGTGCCCCCGGACCCCCGCCGTGATGGCACACTCAATTCTCTGCATTTATGCGCAGCCATGCGTTATCCGCACACAACCCTTGCGAAAATCTTGGATCTGTCAACTCACAGCCAATCGTGTTATGCTCATAACATAGATTTTGAAATTTTTACGCACATTGCGGCTTTTTAAAGCGTCTTACTTTTGGGAGTTTGGACTTCTGGTAACCCTGAGGTATGTCCTTCCTTTCGTGAGACCAGACTTCGCGTGACTCTGACTTTATCTACGCTAGGAATTTCGGTCAGGCCAGGAATCATCCAAAATCGCGACCTTTGGGAACTAGCCAAGCAATATGACAGAGTGCTTGAGCCTCACCCATCACGTACTGTATTCCGGTTCCAATCTAACGCTATCCCAATGTTGACACACTTTAGGCAGCGAGAACGGACAAGTACCGTAAGACCTCGAATAATCCCCATTTTCTCGAATAATTCATCGGCCTTTGACCGAAATCATTGGACAATTCTTTAAAAGTTTTGTGGGACCGAAACCCTTGGTGCATCATTGGTCAATTGTATGTAAAATGTGACCTTGGAAAGTTCATTAGCACAATGATGTCCTTTGTTTTAATTATTTTAATTGCCAATCGCCCGGCAACTGTTTACATTTTTAGTTCTTTTTCTGCCTTGTGTCTTCTCGACGCAATCGAAAAATTCACCCTCCCCCTCCCCGTGATCAATTCAACACAGGCCAGCAGCGATCAACGAATAAAACGCCGGGGAATTATTCGAAGTTTTTCGACAAAAAGGCGACAATGTTTGAACAACGAGCGTCATGGATGATCATCCATCTACTACTTACCGCGTCTATCGCTCCTGTTGATGCCGACTACGATGGATGCATATTTGCATGTGGAGTGGCATGCTGGGCATGTCTGGGAGCCGTAGGGATTGGACACCTCACGAAGTGGTTCAACCTAGAAGCACGCGATTGCTACACCACATGGCATGAATGTGAAGATGATTGCTTAACTCATCTGTAGAAATCAACAACACAAATGAGAACAGTTACAAGAAAACAAGAGTCGTGTTCGATGGTTATATAGCGGCAACTATCAACTACTGCAATGAACATACCGCACCGATAACTTGATTTTGTCGTTGTACGTGCAAAACAAAAAAAAACTGTACATTATACTCTTCTATTTACAGTCTTTTACATTGTATGGTACGATTATATAAAAAAAAATTGCGTCGACTTGTTGCAATCATACGGTACATTATCGTTTTTCCTTTGTTGGCAGGCTAAAATATTTCTTTTGAAGCAGAAAGTCACCTGTTTAGCAAAATATTGCTCCCGTGTTGGCGATCATACCGGTACTGGTGGGCGCAAAATATCATCCCGAAACTAAGTAATACTTGCTTTTGGCACTTTAATTAGTATTGTTTGCCGCAATACCTTTGCATACAATTCAAATGACATGTCTGTGAGCCATCGTGATTTGTGAAATACTTTGTCGTCTCCATTTACCCCTCTCCCCTATATAATAACCGCTGCAAACAAGAAAAGTTCAGGAATGTTTTATCCGCGGCGGCGGTTATTTGCAGGCAATACGGTAACTGCTTTGAATACATGTTGAAGAGAGAAGTGCAACCCAGAGAGAGGTGCGGCCGTACTTTGAAGTATTTTCTTGCGAGGTGAGAAAGTTATACAAAGCTCAGACTCTAGACTCAGTTTTTTATGCTGATTATGAATCTTGTCCTAGAAATTAAAAAGAAATATCGTTTCAAAAAAGTTGCATATTTTAGTAATTTATCTGCTCAGAAACAATTTCTTCCAATTTTCAAGACAAGATTCGTGATCAGCACAAAAAAACTGAGTCTAGAGAAGTGTCACTTTTCCTTGTATAACTTCCTCACCTTACAAGAAAAAACTTCCAAGTACGGCCGGTCGCACCTCTCTCTACGACATATTAGGTCATTAGGTCGGTGCATAAGTAATTTCGTTTCTTTTTACTTTGACCGCATTAAAATCGATAGTCTACTTGCAAAGTTATAGCTCTTCAAACTGTGGGAACACCGTGCCCATGCCTTTGTGGGTTGGGTTGTCTTTACAGAGCCATATCTCAGTAACCCTATGACCAAATTTTACAATTTTATTTTCAAAAAAAACTATGACTCGTACAACTGATAAACCAAATTTCAGTTTAATCGGTGTCAGCAAAGTCAATTTTTAAAAAAGTCAAATAAAAAACGAAATTACTTTTACACTGACGTAATATTTTGTATTTCAGGTCGCAGAATCACGGATAACTTTGTCCACTTACCTAACTAACAAGTGCTGCTGTGTAAATTTATTGCACTCATCTGGTGTATTCTGAATTGTGTGGTCGAGGTTCTCCAAAAACGGATTTTTGTATTAAGAAGAGGCAAACATAGACTTTGGGGGCTTTGGACGTTTAATGACCCGGGAACGTATGATGAAATGCCGTGCTCTTTTTCGTACAGTAAACTCACCAAAAACCATTATGTCTTCTACTTCTTGTTGTGCCTTCTATTCAGTTTGCCCATGGGCAGTTGTTGCAAGATGTGCGTCCATTTTTCGACTGGCGGACAAGAATTCTGGGACAGCAATGATGTCAATTACACGATCTAATGCTGTGCCAATGACATTGAACCGGACAATTGTACGTCGATGCAATTGCAAACGTCATCGTTCTGCTCTAAATTATTCTGAAAATCATTATGTACTGTAAAGGGGGAAATTATTCTGTTGGTTTAATATTTGGTTATTTTGGTAGTCGCTGGACTATGAATAATTTCAATCCAGGGCCGTCTCATGGGTTTTCAGCACCCGAGGCCAATGGATAAAGGTTCTTGTCGTTGGTTCTTGTCTGGGAAAGTTTATTCGAAGTATTGGTAGCAGAGGTTCCTATAACTGCTGGTTTCATTGTTTTGGTGATGCGTGCGTGCACGTTTTCTTCTCCACCGCTCGTACGTCGATTTCCCACGGGTTTGCTGTGTGCCAGGAAGTAACAGCGTTTCTTTCTCTTTACTGGTCAGAACAGCAATACGTGCTTTCGCGTAAAACTTAAAATGAAAACTTAGCGCAAAAGAACATTAGGGTAAATGATGGCTCAAAAGTGCAGCGAGTATTCGTACGGACGCAGGTAATAAATTTTACGGGCTGCCGCTGCTCAAATTGTGCGCAGTTCACGCGTGAATTTTGCAAACAATCAGCTGGCACTCACATGACGGACAAAAATATTTACAAGAACTAAGCCAATACTGCTATCGGAGGTTTAAACACGCTGTTTATTGTCGCCCAAGTTTAAGTTGAGCGGTATCTCCAGGTGAGTGGTGGTGGGAGATTATGTAACTCTCAAAAAAGGTCGCCAACATGGAAACATGGTACCTTTCAGATGTAGGGGGAATTTAATTTGAGATATGCACTTGATATTGTTGTTTTCTGCATGTGGAAGGTAATAACCCCCACCGACTGTGTAAAAGGGTTGTTAACCCCCATTCAGGCCTTCGTGCTACCTGCCCAATTCTGGATATCTCCATGACAAGGTTCCTACCTTGATTTCAATGCATTGACCAAACCCGAAAAGGTATAGGGTCGAATAACAGAAAATTCTTGCCGAAACTGTTTGCCACTTTGGGTGGTTGCAAAAAATTCGAGCGTGTTTCGACACAGCACAGCTATTATATTCTTGTAACACGAATTATTGGAATGCTCTAAATTTGTCACTAAAATTTCAAGACCAAGTCATTTTTTGCACCTGGGACGACGGTCAAACAGGCGAAAATCCAGAATCTGAAAACTGTGGGGAAGTTTCTGACCAGTCAAAAACGATCCTTCTCTCTTTCTTTTCAGAGTAAAAGAGCTGACGATTTGCGAGGGATCCTTATCTCATTTTAGACTCAAAATACTTGGGGGGATATTGCTAGCTTCGCCTGTGGGCAAATAGGGACCTCTTTCTTTTTCAGTGGCACAATTTGAATGGTCCCAAATCGTTTACGCTTTAGCACGCAATTAGAGAGTAATTAAAGGCCAATTACCCGTACCCTCCATCCGTTGGATCCTTTAGCTCATTGGATCCTTCGGCCCGTTGGATCCTTTGGCATGGAATCAACATATGGTATTGTAACAATATCGCATCTAATTACCGTAGAGTCTACGAAAATGGCCAACCCCGGATATAAGAGCAATTTTTCGATTTCCTCTCTATGCTCTTTAATCCAGGTTTGACTGTATACCGAAATTCAATCTTTAGGCATATTGCAAAGGCTGCTACATGGACGGCCTTATTACTCTATTGCACAGAAACTGAAAAGCTGACTCTTACTGCAGAATTGAAAGAATCATTTACGTGATGTACAGAAATTTTCATTGCTGTTGACAAATTAAAGATCCTCTTTTTCTAAGGGTCGAATTGGCGCTTAAATATTGTGCCATTTCGCCCAAAGTATCTTGGGATTTGGTGGTTTCTTTTGATGGTTGTTTTCTTATGGGTTTGTGCTTTTGCCATTCAGTGATCAAGTGTGGTTGATTTAAAAATAAATTAAATCATCTTTATTACTGTGGCGTTGTGGCATAGTGGTTAAGAGCCTTGGCTCTCAATCGTAAGGCGCAGGTTCGAATCCCAGCTACGGCACTCCTTTGTGTCAGGTGTGCGATGGCCGACCAAGGTAAGAACATCACTGTTGTAACAAAAATATGAGCAATATCAATGTGAGAAGCCTGCGCGCTATGATGCGCACCGTCAACGCGTATCATAGCGCGTTGACGGCGAGCATCTATGCCGTCAACGCGACCAGCAGTTTAACGGTATAGATTTTTAAAGTACCGCGTCACGAATGTTTTAGGGCCTGACTACATGCTAACAAACATGGTAGTTTTTCCAGGGGTTTATTGCACCCTAAGTGAGCCTTGCGCGAACCGTGTAGTACTGGGATATGCGCGGTTTGAAGAATGTCGCCATTGTCACCGGCATTTGTTAACCTTACTTTTTTCCTTAATAAAAGAGCACAGCAGGCCAATTTTTGAAATTTCTTGGCAAGAGTGAAATCTCGACATTTTCAATTTATTTCTTTGGTAGGGACTGAGCACAAAAAATTCTACTCTGATAGAAATTCTGTGCGCAGGGAAATAAAGCGCGAGTACCGGAAAATTTTCGACAACTACCTGGAGCACGATTTGATGAAAACAACGTGGCACCATTTGATGCATTTGTTCATGTGGCTAGCCGCTGTAGCACGTGACGAAAACTCGACTATTGATCTTCAGGTTTTATTTCACAACATTAAGAGAGAATTTTTTTAAGCATCAAACTTTTCCTTTAGTACCTTGACACAGTTTGCAAAAGTTTTCAGATTTCAACGAAAATGTTCATATTAGTGTATTCTGGGCTGAAACTACGAAAAATTTGGTCAGCATATTTTAAAAACATTTTCCTGTCGAGATATGGCGCGAATCTAAGATTTGTTTCCAAAAATTATTACATTGTCAAAATAGTTGAGCTTTAATTTTTGAGCACACCATTTGATCAGAAATTAAACGAGGATCCCAAATCATTGAGGAGATGCAAGTGCTCGAGAAGCTTCTTCGCCTCCCATAAATTTGCGTCGCTGCCAATATCCGACCCTGTCTTTACAAACACGTTTTAGAGCAGATTGCACGTACGTACACAAAACAGACACGAAGTTTTTGCAAACGCACGTAAGTTCAGTAGACATTGCTTACCAAACAGTGGTATTGACATGACGCTGTGGACGCGTATAAATAGCAACCTAATAAGGTTTATTGTGTGTTCAATTACATTGCGCGTGGCTCTTTGAAATGGAGATTTCTAGAGGTACAGTGTGAATGATAGGTGTAACTTGCAGGGAGATAAATTATAGCTTGTATAAATTCTGATTTATTTTGTATTTTTAGTTTTCCACTGTGACTTTAACCAGTTTGTCATGACATCGTCATTTATTCGTCATTGTGACTTGGGTCGAACGGTTGTACCAGGCATGCCTATGGTACCAGGCATCCCATACCATGATAGCAAATTGCAAGAAAGCGATGAAAGCGCAGTCGTCAATGAAACAGAAAATCAACGTCAATCAGACCCAAAAGAAGGAAGTCAATCAACTGAAGAAAAAATGAAAATGCTGACCAATTCGTTCGAAACATTAGAAACGTCGACCGATCACGTGGCAGCTCGGATTAACGGACTGTTGGTATGTGCTTTAAAAAATATATTAGTAACTCAAATTGGCCTGCGCAGAACCTACCATCCTGCCACTATTTAGGAATCTTTTTCTCGAAAGTCATATATATCGGGGGGGAGGGAGCGTCGTCAGAAAACAAGGAGCCTATACCCCATCTCTGTGTCGCCGTTGTTGATTTCCGCGTGATATCCGAACGTTGGACTGTCTTCATCGATTTTCAGAAGCCGCTCACTTCTAATGTGGACGAAAAAAAGCGTCGACCGTCTATCGATCGAGCGCAAGACATTGAGGACATAGGGATGGAGATGGCTGCAATCTTGTGCACTCGGTCGAATGTTGAACGTCAAGAAATTGCCCACGTCTATCTGGCAAAGTACGGCGAGAAGTTGTCCGACAGATTTAGACAAACATTCACGCGAGAGTTTGGTGAGCTGATGCATGCGCTGCTGGAAACGCCCGCACGATATGACGCCGGTCAGCTTCATCGCGCTATCACGAGCACAAGCTTGTTCACAGTAAGCTGTAACTCAATGAAAGCGGCGTTTACAATGCTCCGACTAGACCGACCGACCAGACCGACCCACTAGAGCGACCGACCGGGCCGACCGATTTTTGCGTTTACAATGCACCGATTACAATGCACCGAACCGATCAGACTGACCGACCGATTTTTGATAATTCAACGGCGGTTGAATTTAGTTGGTCCAGTCGGTCGGTCAGGTCGGTTGGTCTGGTTGGTCGGTCTGGTTGGTCAGTCTAGTCGGTGCATTGTAAACAATTCGGTAGGAGCCTGCGGCGCAAGTTGGCTCCTCAAAATTTACGCGAAGTGTGAAACATCATATTACGCCGTAGCAGACATAGGCAGATTTTTTTGGGGTATATTACATGGGCACTTTTTTCCGTAGCTGCGAAATAATTTTTTAAAACAATAAATCCAATTACTTCAAATTTTTTGCAAAATACTGGCTTAGTCACAATTTTTTCTGATATTTGATATTTTTGCCGTGATCAGTATAGAAAACCTGATCCTGCCGCGGATGCTCTCATATAACTCCACAAAACTTCTGCGTCACAAATTTTTTTAATACATTAAAAAAAATGCCAAAAAATTTTGACCCAAGATAGTAGATTCCCCGATACCTCGCACCCATATCTCTGCGCGTGCGCCGCAGCAAGAGAACAATTTTGCATCGTCACGTTGGTATATTGGGAAAACTAGCAACTGCGTTTCGAAATACGTGAACAAAATGAAGTAAGCCAAGCTTCCTGATATTTGAAATATTGAAAAATTTTGATCTTAAAATAAATCGATCATTTCGAAACTCATTTTCAGGGCCTAAGCACCAAAGATTCGACGCTGGTAGAAATTTTATGCACGCGTAATAGCCAACAGATACAGGAAATCAAATACGAATACCGTCGTATGTTCGGCAGTTACTTGGAACACGATTTGGCCCAAGTTACCTGGAACCATTTGATGCATCTGTTTATGTGGCTGGTAACTGGCTCGCGCGACCAATCAGAGCACATCGAAAACCAGGTTTTTTGTCATATCAGTTATCGCAATTGTTAATTTTATCAATTTTATTATGTTTATTTTGATCAGCGTTTCAGTTTGACTTGCTTTTTCTTTCATGAAATAGATTTTTCTTCTAAATATCGATGATATTAATATTAATACCATAATTTCTTGATTTCGACTTCAATGGTCCCCCACTGAGCCCTTTGTTCTGCAATGCTTACGTGATTGTGCTTCTAAAAACGCTTTGATTGGGCATTAAACATCAACCAGAAAATCGGGTATGATCATAATATTGTTCTTTTCCCTGCTCGAGTATTTAGCGCGAAGCGCACTCTACGATTTTGCGGACGCTCATTCAGCTCAATGAGGAAACTTAAGAGGCATTGCACGTAAGACTCGAGGGTATGGGAATAAACGGAAAAATAGATTTGGCTGAAATTTTGCTGAGAGTAAGCTGACATGACTTTAAGAACTTTGACAGAAGAATTTTGTCCGAAACGTGGTTGTTGCCTGGCAACGGGGCCGTGAAAATGGCGCGAAAATGAAAATTTGACGAATTTCAGTGTCTCAGGCGCAGTCTTATATTATCTCAATCGTTGGGTATTGAATGTTGAAAGTTGGGTTTCTAGACCATATTTTTATCCTCTTTCGATTGGCAGTCTCAGATTTTTGAAAAAAGTTACCCTTGACCCGCTGCAGAGGTCTCAACGCGAAATTACGTATTTTTTTGCACCATATCTTTTCAGTATTTATTTTTTTTAACAAATACGGTGAACGAAACCACGCCAATTTTTGTTTCAGCTTGTAGAGCTTGACAAGGGCTATCGACTCTTTTTTTTTCGTATTTTTTATCCTGGCGATTTGGGTACGGTAGGACCGATCTAATGAAATACCCTAACAATTTTTTACGCTATTTTCTTGATTTGAAAGCGATTACGCTACTATTATCGACGTTTGCTGATTTTTTTTGACTGATTAGGCTGCAAATATGGTTGATGAGCAAAATCGGTGAAGTTTTGCCTATTTAGTAATGAAAATTGGTGAAGCTTTACTCATCAGAAAATGGTTTCAAAACTAAGCTATTTGGTCCATAGTGAAAGTTTTTGTCAATTTTTCAAGTTGCTCAAAAATAAAAAAGCGATACATTTTCTGACTCAGTTTTTTATGCTGATCACGAATAAAATGTCAATAAGTTAGAAAAAATGTTCAAAAATCATTAGTTTGCAAACAATTAGTATTTAATTATCTGCAAATTATTCTTTTGCAAACTAATGATTTTTGAACAATTCGCAAGTCTAAATCGCAATTCGCAAGTGCAAGTCCTTTATGAAATAGGCCCCAGAGCGCAGGGACTTTCCACTTTAGTGGTCAGGGTTCCCCTTATCACCAGAGGCGATAGGGGACTCGACGAATGCACTACCGAAGCGCTGCGGCTCCTGCATGATTGCGCTCAGCTGACCGTTTACTGATGTAACAGGTGTTTTCTCGTCCGAGTTCCCATACCCTCAAGTCTTACGTGCAACGCCTCTTAAAGGTGGATCTTTTGGACCTTAAGGTTTGGGGCCCCCGGTCATCCACGAGTAAGGAGGGCCCCCCGGCCGCCAAAAGGGGGGCCCCCAAACAACAAAATACAAAGATGTATGCAAAATTTTTGCCTCCGGCGGTTGAAAAGACAAAAGATATCGCCTCTGCGGCGGTTGAACAACCCAAAAAAATTTGCCTCCGGCGGTTGGAAAATTGCCCAATAGAGCGAGTGGTGCGATGTTCGATTCTTATCCCGGAGAACTCGACCAATTTGCTGAGGTTGTCAATTGCTTGATGAGAAATCGCTGTAGCCTTGTTTGCCATACTTACACGAGCCAAATAGGTTTCTGAATATGTGATTCATGTAAAGAGCGGAATAGGTTTCTGTGTTTCGTTAGAAAGTCTGATCCAAAACGCGAGCGCTTTTACAGCATCTGCATCATTGGCTTCCTGATTGGTTTCGTGAGCGCAAATTAAATCTTCAACTAATCGATGCGGCCAACATCTCAACAATACGACAGTCAATGAATCACAACATCCTCCTGGTATGTACACGAGCTGTTTCACGGACGTTGGTTGGTACCGTTTCAAGGAAAATGATTCAAGCATGAAGTCCAGTGCATATCTTACCCATGCAGCAGTAGCGAAAAAAGTGGAACAAATAAAACGTTTAAAGCGAAGGAAAATTTTGTTTTTTGCGAAGGAAATTGCAACAAGCGAGCGAGTGGTTGGTACTGCTGACGCATCTTGAGCAGATAAACACTGAAGGTTGTCTAAGTCCGTGTGCTCGCGCTCCGATCTAACGAGAACCTCACCATGAAATTACCGTACAGTGCACGCTGAAAACTGTGGCTAAAAAGCGCGCCCCCTGCGCCCGGGCACGCTTTTTAGCCACAGTTTCCAGCGTGCACTGTAAGTTCGTCTTTCGTATGAATGAGAAACATTTTAATACGGTGATTTCATGGTTCTAGAATGAATGTCAGAGAACTTTCTCGTACTTTCCAAAAATTCAAGTAGAAGAAATTTATAGCAGTGAAGGCAACACACTTCCTAAACTGTTGCTAAAACTGCTGCTGATTTGAGCTTTAACTGTTTTCTCTATAAATCGATCAATCATATTACATTTTTGGCGTAGCCAGATTGGTGTATCTTGGTGTCTTATTGGTATGCCTTATTTGACCAACAATCTTAACAAATGTGATAATGCACAAATAAAGTAGAAATGATCGGTGAATAGTACGGTAATCGCCTAACAGCAAAACGTTGGCTTGGAAATTCGACAATAATTCCATTTTGCACATTAGAGCATTAAAATGTTGATAGAAAATGTTATAGTTCGATAGGCAGGAAGGACAACAAATAGAACATGAAGTCCCACCGATAATTTTACCCCTATAAATTTCGAAATAAGTATGTACCCTCCTGAATAGCTGAATGCAGACGTTACGAACAGGTTTTTTGAGGCGTCTGCCATTTACTCCCGATGCTGCCTACGGTCCGAAGATTACATTATATGAATAACTCTTTTCCATCCCAATTGTGATTCAGGGTAAATATCTTTACATGTTTAATGGCAAAACCGGTGAAACGGATCGATACGCAAAGTTGGCGGATGGAACGCATACCGAAAAAGAAATGTAATTTTCTCGCAATATTGCAGCAACAATAGCCTTTTACCGTGCAATAACAAGTATAATTGTTCGCTAACGTTTTAGTCATGCCATTGGTCATAAAATAATTCTTTACAAATAATGTATCACAACTACAGAATTGATCAGGTGGACATTACTCACATTGCGTCATATCAATGAAATGCAAACAAATTTGCACAAAACAATAGCACTGACTGTTTTTGCTCATTTTCTATCATTCTTCGCAGAAATAAGTGGAAAAATAGTAATTGTCTACCATGAAAACTGCTTTACTCCTGTTCGCAGAATGCATCGTGATTGGTGCCTTTGCGAGTGGTATCTATGATGATGTTTTGATGTTTAAAGATGACAAGATATTGTACATGGTAGTGACAGAAGCAGGACCGAAAAAGCGTGTTTTTCCTCTGGCACACGCTGCGTTCCCATTCAACGAGGTAATAAATTTCTCTGTTAGTTTTCGAGCAGTATTGAACACATTGGGAAAAAAACCAGTGATGTTCACGGGCGAGCCCGGCCCGTGCCCGGTACTTTTCCTCCGAGCCGGCCTGGCCGAAGGAGAAGAAAAAGCTCTCACGCATTGCATTTTAACACATTGGCACAAAGCCACATTACGAAAAGTAGATATAGACCGTCAATTTGACTGATTGGCAAGTCAAAAAT
>JAQGCX010001085.1:0-12329 GCA_034700205.1 Plectus parietinus
GTTTTCCGTTTCTTTTTCCGTCAAAAACTCACCATTTTACAGCCTGTCAAACAGACCCCACTTTTTGGGCCGTTTTTGGGCAGTTTTTCTGGCACTGCCAAAAGAGGATGGCACCAAATGCCACCAAACTTGACACACATAATCTCAAAAAAATTGCCGTCATTTTGGTATATGACATGCCCTGAGGCGATTGCCGTAAAAAGTCGCCTGGTTTTTTTTGAATCACCCTGTATTTTCCCGTCCGGCCGTGAAGTTCACTGAACTAATATCTCAAATACAGGGTGATACAAAAAAATTGTACGGTTTTTCTTTAGGCAATATCTCGGTGAAAGCAATATGACGAAAATTTTGCCACGATTGCCTCTATTTATCACCTTTGACATGTAAAAGTTTCATGTTGATCCGTAGCACCAGAGTCATTTTCTCTGATTTCATGTGAAAAGTTGAACAAATTGTTAATTAAACCTTGTAATAATTCATAATTTTTTCCGGTGTGTCTTGATTGCCTAGATGATCTGGTTTCTAACACTCAGCTTTTCTGTTTTTCGAAGTTTCTTATGAAAAATTTAATCCGAAGTTCGATATTTTAAAATCTATTCTCATGCGAAATTTTTCATATCGCCAAAATTTGGCGGCTTCGCTTGAAATTATTTTTAAAAATTTTCAACCTGTCCTTGAAAAATTGTCAGCCAAGCCGGTAAGATTGTTGTATTCAGAAATTATTCTAAAATTTTTTGTGCTAAATTCACATTTTTTCAACTTCTCACATGACTTGACAGAAAATCACTCTGGTGCTACGGATCAACATGAAACTTCCACTTGTCAAAACACTTATTAAGAGATATTTGTGGTTAAAATTTCGTTTTGATTATAGATGCGTCAGTACTAGAATTTTCCAATCAGTACCAGTACCAGTACCAGTACCAAAAAAATATTTAGTTCAGTACGAGAACAGTACCCGTACAGCCCAAGTACTGTCAGTACCAGTATCAGTATCAGTACCAGTACCAGTACAACAAATATTGACCAGAAACGCCGTGAAATTTGAAATTTTCGTTCAGTTTTCATGCGGGAAGTTCAAATTTTGAGGAGAAATTTTGAATCAGTGGTCTAGTGGTTAAGAGCCTTGGCTCTGAATTATACGGCCCGGGTTCGAGTCCTAGCAACGTCCCTCCCCGGTGTCAGGCATGCGACGGCCGACCGCGGTAAGAACATCTCTGTCGTAACAAAAAATATGAACGGGTCAATCAAATTGAACGTGTCGGCTAGAGTATCCCTCGGAAGCGACGCGCACCGCCCCGGCCCGAGTGGTGCGACCAGAAAGCTAGGGCTACCGCGTCATGGCCACGAGGGGGATTAAAGCGAAGATGGATGGACGTCATTCGAGACGACATGAAGGCGTGCCGCGTGACGGAGCACGACACAGCCGATGGACATGGAAGCGAAAAACCCGAAAAGCTGACCCCGCGCCGTAGTGGGACTAAAAACAGCTCAGGACAAGAAGTACCAGTGGACTGACTCATCTACAGTTTTGATCCGTATTTTTTTTCGTTGAGATATTGTGGAAAGAAAAACCGTAGTTTTTTTTGGACCAACTTGTAAAACACATTTCTTTCAGTTGTCCGATTTGGAGGAAAGACGTTGTATTTTTCAGGACTGTATCGCGACAGTTCGGTCGACTTCAAAATAAATCTGGACGACTATGAAAAGTGGACAAATGACGATAAGGAAGAATATTTAAAGGGGGCGATTCGCACACTAGGAACCGAACGAAAACCACTGACACCACACAAACGTTTCAAGGTCAGCAGGAATTGTTGTCGATATATACAATGTCAATAGTAAAACATATACAGTATCAATAGTAAACATACAGTATCAATAGTACTAACGAAAAATTTTCATCATTATTCGGGGAACAGGTCCTAGGTTTTCAGTATACTCATCCAGCAAAGAGCACCATCAACTGAAAAATCCAACTTTTGCGTTTTCCAGCATAATTTTGAATTTCAATTTTTGGTTCACAATTTAAATTTTTAAAAGCTCGGGAATAAGCTGGAAAGCATATTTCAGCTTTATCAGATTAATGTGGTTTTTTTCAGTTTTTTCGATGCCGTGTAGACTTACAAATACTACCCTATCATTCCGTTTGATTAATTTCGATAAATAATGAAAATAGTATCAAGTTAATTTGACAATAAATAATTATGATATCAAATCTAATGTAAAAAATGAACATTTCAGAGAAAAGGAGGACATAGTACCGGAAGAAAAGGAGGAGGAAGCGGCGGAGGGGGTGGAGCAAGAAATTATTACAATATTAACCGTCAGGTCCTTGTGAAACCAGTGGTGGGCCCAAGAGGAAACGTAACAGCAGTGCAGACGGAAGAAGTTCCAGAAGGCCCTGATGACTTTGACCACGATGGAATCCCAGATCTTCTTGATCTGGATGACGATAATGACGGGATTCCAGACAGTTTTGACAATGACAACGACAACGACGGCCTCCCAAATAGTTTGGATGCTGATGATGGTAACGATGGAATCCTGGATGACAAGGATTTAGATGGTATCCCTGACAATTTCGACAATGATATTGATAACGACGGGATTCCGGACAGCTTGGATTTTGATAAGGATAATGACGGTATCCAAGATATTGACGATAACGACGATGACAATGATAATATTCCGGATCAGGTGGATACTGATCAACCAGCTGGAAATATTCTCACCGGAAAATATGACCAAACCGCGCAAGCAACTTTCTTGGAACCTTTCGCTTTTGTGGCTTCGTTTCTGCAGCCGACCATTCTAGGTCCTGTGGTTTTGGCTCCGAATATGTGGTCGCCAGCTATTTTATCTTATTCAGCGCTCGGTCCCACCATTGTCAGTCCCGCTATGGGAAATCCTTCAATTGTATCGCCCTACATTTTGTCACCCTCGATTATTAGTCCGGCCCTTTTTGCTCCAGGCGTGCTATCACCTTACGCCTTATCACCATTCTTCATTAATTTCTTTGTCATGTGTCCTAATATCCTCAGTCCATATGTTCTCAGTCCAAATTATCTATCGCCTTCGTTGTTCAGTCCCAACATTCTGTCTCCTTTTGCTTTGTCACCGTCTGATGAAATTAGTGCAGATCTTACGTCGTTTATAGGTGATGGATCTTTTGATGGGAGTGTAAACGTCCTATCGCCGAGTGTTCTATCCAAGAAAAAGAAGAAGAAAAAGTAAATTATTTGGCGTTGGGTATTATTATGATATTTATTTGCGTGTTGGGATATTCCTGCATAAAAATCTTTTAACATTGCACATTTGTTGTCCAATGATGGCAGAAATGCAATCGTAGGGGGTTGTCCACAAATTACGTAACCCTATTTTTGGGCCTTTTTTACCCACCCCCTCGCGTAACCTGCGCATAACCATGGGTCCACCAAAGATTGGCAGATTATATCTTTTGCACACCAAAAAATTCTCAAAAAGAATTTAGTATTGCGTGTATTGTGGGTTTATGTCAGAAAGCATTGCAATTTACTAGAAAAAGAATGGAACGATCAGAAACAGTCGGTGAATTAAGAACAGTAACGAACAGAAAAATTTGTTAAGTATTGAGTGATCTGCCAATATGTTTAAGGACGACAAGCTTGAATCGAAGGATTTTGATTTGAGACTTTCCGCTTGGATTCGTAGTACAGACAGGACAGACACGAATTGCTTCGTTCATATTTATAGCTCTGCCAGTTTAACATACATAGTAAACGATTTATGACGGAATTTTTTGGAAGGACGTTTTCAGTACAACATGTTTTTAGGAGGACATTTTCAGTAAAGATTTTTTGGGAGGACGATTTAATTTATTTCCTGTAATCGGTCGCATTGCTAATCCCGCAAGACAATATCTGGACCCAGAGCAGTGTTGTAATAGTAAACTTTTTTAACTTTAGTACGGTATAGTATAGTGATTTTTTCTTGATAGTTATTTAGTATAATACAGTGTAGCAATTTTCAAAAATTCCAATTTAGTATAGTAATAGTAAAAACTTTCTGAATTTAGCAGGTGGTAAATTTAATTTAGTAAAAATTCTTAGCAGACCATTTCTAAAAAAGTTTAGCAATAGTATAGTAATTTTGCCTGATTTTAATTTAGTATATTAATAGTACTGCACTAAATTACTTTACTATAGTAAAAAGTGTAGTAATAGTAATAATTGCAACACTGCCCCTCAGCTCAGCACCTTAGCAAAAGTGTGCGAAAGAAGTGTGTGAAATTGTTGGAGTGAAAGCAGTGTGTGAAATTACGACCAGGCCGGCTTAAGGGTTCGGAGGGCTCTGGGTTTTTTTCTTGAGGGGCCCCTACGTACCGCGGGAGGCGATACGTAGGGGCCCCTGTTTTGAATACCGCTATTTTGTTTAGACCGCTGTTTTGCAAGTAAACCCTTTTTATCTTTCGGATGCAAAAATTTTGCATAATACTGTATATTTTGTTGTTTGGGGCCCTCTTTTGGCGGCCGGGGGTCCTGGACCTTAAGGTTCAAATTTCAAATATTGAACATCGAGTAGTCATTAATTTTTTACCCGAAAAGGGCTGAATGCCACCGAAATCAACAAGGAGCTGAATGCTCGCGGATTCACGAAAATATTGATGCGAGACATAATCGGCCTATAACCGAAAATTTCATAACTAAGGTGATTGACAAATTATAACATAAAAAACAGTGGAGAACTCGATTATGATAAGGAAAATGATCTGGGACAATGGTAAATGGAACACGACCACAAAATGAAAATTTTTTGTGAATGCAACTTTTTTTGGAGTCTGTACAAAATGTTCTATGTTTTGTGTGTAAAAATTCGGTTAAATGCAAGTCGGTTAAATGCAACTATCGATTATGAGCAACTTTTTTCGAGCCACATGGCTGAGTTTAGTACTGAAATACAATCGTTTAATTGCAACTTGGATAAACAAGGCTAATTTGTGTCACAGAGTAATGGAAAACCTGCAATACTGGGTTAGTTTTTGACATAAACACGTCAATGATTTGATTCACGTACTCGTTTGAATGATATATGGACCATAAAACAGCTCAGTTTAGTCACTGTACTCAATAATTAGCCGTTCAGCGCAATTTGTCTTTTGTAACATGCAAATTTTTAATATGCAAATTTTTAGCAGCAGTCGGTTAAAAGCAGCTTTTTGGCTAACATTATGAAGTTGTATTTATCCGATTTTGACTGTACCTCAAATCGATTCGTGTTTTACCAGTAGGCCACCTGGACCCGGTTGCATAAAACTCAGGTAATTTACCTTTTGGGTAAATACAGTAGTCCTGCTAATCCCGCATCGCACTCTGAGAGCTCGTTCTCGGTCAGAACTTAACCGTTTGAGCTGAGTTTGAACTTTTTGAATAGAGAATAATATCGACTACAATATATTAAAAAATGACAAGAATTCGTACAACTGTTGGCGCAAACTTAAAGTTTACTTCAAGAACACAAAGTAAACTTTAAGTTCGCGCCAACAGTTGTATGAATTCTTGTCATTTTTTAATATATTGTAGTCGATATTATTCTCTATTCAAAAAGTTTAAACTCAGCTCAAACGGTTAAGTTTTGGCCGAGAACGAGCTCTCAGAGTGCGACGCGGGATTAGCAGGACTACTGTAATTACCCAAAAGGTAAATTACCTGAGTTTTATGCAACCGGATCCTGTTCCGCAACGAATGCACTTTATTTAAGATCGTTTCAGTAAGCTACTACTAATATCGGCGACGAAATCCTTGACAAGAAGTACCATGACTAAAAACGATGCTGTTAAACTGGATCCTCGTAAAGCATTAGAAGAGGCGAAAGCGAGAAATCTGCACGCACCATATGCTGCATTCCACCGTCTCGCAACTTTGCCAGATGCCCAAGGCAACCAGTACGGCTCCATGACGACCGAACAGACTGACAAAGCGTTTGACGAGTTCATCGAAATAGCGTCGCACGCGGACGCAAGCGTCCTGGAAATCGGTGCAGCTTATGGAACATTTTATCTACTAGAAGCATTCAAACAAGACATTCCCGCTAAATATACTGCTGTCGATATCTTGCCCGACCAATTGAAGATTCTGGCAAGAAAAATCGAAGAATTGTATCCGTCCAATCCGTCGAAATTATCGCGACTCACGTTGGTCGGAGGAGCCTTCCCTGGGAAAGAAGTTATCAACGAACTACAAGAAGGTGGCTACGATGCTATATTGGCCACGAATGTGTTCCATTTCCTGAAGGAGGAAGAAATAGTCGACGCGTTTCATCAGGCTCATCGTTTGCTCAAACCTGGCGGCAAATTGTTTGTGAAGATTGCAACTCCTCACATTAACATTATAGATCCAAACTACAAAGAAAAGATGAATAAAGATATCGAAAATTTTCTCAATTGTGCCGAACAGAATAAACGTCCGTTCCCTGGCTTTATCGAAAACATAAGAGCGGTCTTGAACAAGTCCGTAGAAGAAAAGACTTACAACGATGTCGGAATTACCCTGAAACACATGTTTTTCTGCGACAAAGAGATAGCGAAATTAATCCTGGAATCCGAAGGATTCAAGATTGAAAAGTGCGACTACAGCGCCTGCTCAACATATCCATTTAAATTCGATGGAAGGGAATACATGATCGCAATTGCTCAGCGAAAGACTGATCACTAGATTAAGAAAGTGAAATATCTATTCGATGTTATGGTTTGGAAAAGGGTAATTTCTATTCCGTGTTGTGATTAAGAAAAGTGATATTTCCATTCGATGTTGATTCGGAAAAGGGCAATTTCTATTCGGTGTTGTGATTACGAAAAGTGAAATTTCCATTCGATGTTAATTCGGAAAAGGGCAATTTCTATTTGGTGATGTTACGCAATAAAAACAAACAGCAAAGCACAATTCAAACTCTATCATGGTACATCACAGTTTATCACATGCAGCCACATTTTGCTTTCTTTGCTCTCCAACATGGAGAAAGATGCCTAGCGGGAAAACCGAGGCCAGTTACATTGTGCACGTGGTTTGAAAGATCAATGTCGGTAACTGAGTGGTTTTTGCATGTAATCAATAACTTCACTAGAAACACCATCGCAAGAAACTTTGTTAGCGGCTACAAATGCCGGATATGAGGTGTCAAGTGACCAATACGTCATGTGGCCTAAACGCATGTTAGCGTGTAAACATCAAAAATTGTCACATCAGCATCTTGTTTGGTATCACTGATATGCCGGCAAGGACTTACATTTCAATGCAGACTGTGTTTATTTAATATTGTACAACACAATAAGCTTGATTTTCATAAATATTTGACAAATTCTCAAGTGAAATTAGGATAAGATCATGATCGATCGGTCGTCTGGAAATAAGACAGCAACCTGTAAAAACATTCTGGGGCGTCAAACGGAAAAAGCACAAGCTCAAGCCTTGATCCGGGATTGGGAACGAGGTGACTCGCGTGTCGCGATTTTAAATTTTTGCGGGCCGCCTCTCAAAAATCCTTGCATAATCGATTTCGACACCCGTTGCGTTACATTTAATCACATCGTACAGATTACTAGATTAGTATTCATATAAGTCACAGTGATTGACGATGTGTGAAAATGTTCCTTTTTCATCAATGCGTCGATGGCGCATGACTGAAGGTTTGTCGAAATGGGTTCCTGATGCTTTCTTGGCCTCTGTACTCCATGGACGGCCACTCTATGCAAAACGCGGAGACCGACTTCCTCGACCGGCATTTGCGATTCCTTACTAGCCAAATGCGCAATTTGCAAATTGTCAATGATAACGAGATCGCCGTCTTGCCATTAAAAATACGAGAGTTCGATATAGGATTACTGTACGTTTGCAAGCAATGTTAATAATATATTATACCTTGTGCGAATAAATAAGACGCTCAGCGTCCTTGTTAAATTCTTTCGTTATTTCTGCTCGCAAAGCGATCGTTTCATTATCGCTCAAATATCGCTCATCCAAAGTTCCGCAGTTCTCAATCGCCCCTTTCATATAGCCCAGGTGAATGCAGAGAACCTGAGAGTGAATAAAAATTAAACTTACAACGGATTATATTTGATAAAATACATACCGTTTCATTGACCACAGGATGGTTATAAACAAGGGGATGAATTTCGAACACTTGTTCACCAAGAACCTTTCTGAAAATGATCATTTGACAATGACGGATTACAATGTACCGATTAGCTATCGAAATAGCTATGGCCGTCTGACTCGCAGGCTGCAGGAGGATCAAGGGGGGGGGGGGAGGCGTGAATGGGGCGGAGCACTATCTTTAGCGTCTGAACGCAGCAAACAAAAAATATTTTATTAAGCCCTGCAAATTTTGCCACATTAAAAGTTAAAAGATTTCCACGCCTGGTCAGCTGATCTCAGGTCCCCTGTCAGGTATCAATCTGTGGCAGAAATGGGCGTGTTAGATCGTCTGCAATGCAGTGCATCGTACATTACCCCCAGGCAGCCGGTGGATAGTAAACATTGTAGCACCCATCGGAGGGACTGCTGACTTTATCCGTAGGTGCACACTGTACATCTAAATCTCACGTCCACCCCAGCTCTTCAAGGATTCTGCCCAATGCGAATCCATGGGAGCCTGCTGAAAAGCCCGCAATGAATATAGGTCCGTACCTAGTATTGACCGATGACAATTTGTCCCACTTTTCGAGAGTCTCCTCGGCTAACGAGCTAAGCACTTCTCTGAATCCGACGAACCTATAAATAGAAAGTAATAATTTGCAATCGGTGAAAAATGAAATGAAAATAATTGACAAAATTTTGCTCACTAACTTTGTATCGCCAGAACGTGGCGCTTTTACTGCGTTGAAAATAAGAAACGAGTATGGCACGTCTTTATATGCACCGTCGATGTGCCATCCGCTCGTCCCGACTCCTTTGAACCCTTCGGCGACGTCATTGGAGATTCGCATAATTGCACTAAAAAATTATTTTATAAAAATGCTTTTTCATTCAAGGTGATGTCAATTCGTAACACGCTGCTTAAAAATGTACATTGAGTTACTGAAACTGCAATGTTACTTTAGATGAGCGATATGAGGTGCGCTGATTGAAAAATAACGAGTCACCCAAAGCGTAAATTGTGATCGGCTGAGCCCATTCTCATGCGAAATTCCTAATGTTCAATTCCACTTACGGCGAAGGAGCTTTCTGATGATTGATGAGATCGTTGGTTTGTGTCGTGAAGGGCTCCATGAAAAGCGATCCGAAATGCTCGCTCATGGCCAAAAGAGAATCGGCCGGGATTTCGCCTTGATTTCTGATCACCAGCAAGCGGTGGCGGTGAGCATCGCTTTTAATTCGTTCAAACAACAATTCGTCGTGGACATGCTCTCGTAGGTCAATGTTCGCTATTTCTGCCCCTAATTTCAACGGTCTTAATTCGTAGTCCACTAAGATTTCGGCGATCCCGTCGCAAGATGTCTCTTCAGGAGCGGCTATGACTATCGCGCATGTTACAAAAAGCCAAAAAGCGTCGACGATGGCCGAAGGCGATTGCCGCATAGTCGAGAATTTTGCAAATGATCCATGAGTAACCACTTCTTGTATTTATGTTACCAAATTCTATGTAGGTAGTACCCAGATAAATTCGTGTTATCAGAAGTTTTCGTCCAGTCATTCAGACGGTGACGATAAAATACGTGTAGCCTCCGCGTTTCGATAACAAAATTTTGCACGCTCCCTTATGTTGGAACTTAAGACAACTTGCAGTTCTTAAATCGTCAAAGCCGGACATCTCAACAACAAGCGCAACGACACGCAGGAATTTTATTTCTGATAACTCGACACATTATGCACGTGTGCTATCTAAGCAGCGAAGAAACAAAGTGAGCAACAGCCACTTGCCCATGAAATGTAGCTTAACGTGGCTCACCGAAATGATCAAACACTGGTTTACAGTAACACACATTGCAGCTTAACCGGTTAAAACCCGACTGAGAATAGCAGCAGCGACAAAATCTGGCAGTTTTTAAATTTTGCGTCAAAAATTTGTGTTTAAATTTCGCGTTAAACTCCCGACGCAAATTATCGGGTTCGAAAGGGGTACATGCTCGATTTATGTGTCACTTCTCTATGGCTAAATACAGTGCACTCTTATACGTATTGCGAGTATCTTTTGTCATTGTCATCGCGAACATTGTGCATCCTCCAAGAGTTACGATAACTAACATTTATGTGGGAGTAGTTCCACTTACAGTTTCCCTTCTCTCTTTATCAACAATATTTCATTCACTAAACAGGGAATGCGCCACGAGCAAACAAAGATAGTGTTAAAGTTGTTGGGCTAATATCACCAACGATCTTCAGTTGATTGTAGGGTTAAACAAAGATAAATTTGTTTTGCCGAATTTTTGTGATAGCAAATGCGATGTTTTCTGTCCGCCTTTGGGCGTATACTGAATAACAAAAATGACGAAATATTACGCGTTTCCTTCCTTGATTAAGACCAAAACAAGATAAGAAATATCAGTTTGTGAGCAAAATATTATTCACGTCATGTAACGTTTTCATGCGCTTTATCATGACAATGTCCTTGTAGCCTTGCACTCTCATTTGAATGAATTTGGTGTCTTATGGTATTAGGTCTCAACCGGATTTTTATAAAACGTTTAACGGGCATGGTTCAATCAGTTACGTTAAATGTGTGAGTTATCAGTCAGTTGGCGAAGCATTGCCGCTCACTGTGACAAAAAAATTGAGCCACATAAAAAATTTCAGGCCAAGATACAATCCTGTGAGTAGTCATGTCGCGAACTGATGGAAAAAAATCAGGTCGCGAACTGTCCGATTCTCATGAGATACACTGTTGCAATCTTTTCTCGCACCAGTCACATCTGCGCCATTCAAATTTTGCAGTTTGTATACGACCGAACAATGCCAATGAAGCAATGCTGCACATGAGAGCTGCTGTTCGAATCGATTGGCCTAATCAACGGTTTTGCATCACGATAACAGAGATAGGTCGTTCTTATAATGCGTCGCATGTTGAACTAGGATGCTTGACTACGTAGAGGAGCGCTCATCAGAACTTCGAATAACTCTACAGCCACTTACGGTAACACATATTTCGCTCTCGCTTCATTTCCTCTTTCTATTTTCGCTCTAATTTGTCAAGATATATTTGATCATTTACTGCGCGTTGTACCACAAATAGTTCATGCGCATCACATCGTTTCATCGCAATAATAGCAACTGCTTAGGCTATCTGAAATGCATCGAGAAACCACAGCGCAGTCAGCGAATAAAATACAGTATAGGCTGGACGACGTGAATAAAATCACAGAAATATCGTGCCGGGGCTCAAAAAAAAACATCAGAGAAGTCACATGCGGTACAATATGCCCATTTTGTATTTAATTTTGTCGCCGGAGCGAAGTCGCTGGATAGTTTGGAGTGGCACGAGTCGTTTGTAACTGAGCAGCACTACGATCACACCCGACCCAATCAGAACGGCCTCGGTGGCCCATGGCCAAAGCGGACCGAACCGTTCGAACATGTTGCTGAAGTGATGGAATGAAATCAGTGCTCATCAACTTCTCAACACGATAGCTTACGTGACGAATAAAGGAGAGATGCAGCGCGCCAAACTGCCAACAAACATGAACGTCCCTTGCATGTTACCCTACAAAGAACGGCACAGAATTATCATCACACAATGAAGTCTTCATATAACGGACACTAATAAACTGGACGACCCATTGGACAAAATTGACAACTTCAAAGCGGACAATTTGTAAAGCGAATATATGGGTAATCTGACGCAGGCCCGGCTGAAGGGTTCCGGGACTCCTACCTACCGCCGGAGGCGAAAATTTTTGCGTTTTCAACAACCGGAGGCAAAATTTTTGGATTTCCAACCGCTGGAGGCAAAAATTTTTGGGTTGTTCAGCCGCATTTTAAACCGCCGGAGGCGAAAATTTTGCATATACAATCCCGTTCAAAATGAGTAGGAAATGATCGCGACTGCTCGCGACCACCTTGAGCAAGCGCATTTCATAGAGCATTTTGGGCGAACCGGTGGTCGAAGATGCACGCATTGATAAAATCGAGAATCTTAGTGCACAGACGTCTAAAATGCATGTGTCTCTCACGTCTCTGAGAGAGCGCGGGCTGCTGCTCGTGACTGGTCGCGACTGTCTTGATCACCTCTCTTCTATCGCACTACCCTATGAAATGCGCTCGCTCGAGGTGGTTGCGAGCAGGGGCCTATTTCATAAAGGACTTGCAATTGCAAATTGCAAATTGCAACTTGCAGTTTCATTCTCATTAGTCGTTTCC
>JAQGCX010001086.1:0-12324 GCA_034700205.1 Plectus parietinus
AAGTTTTTTACTACGTGGAAAAAATTGCCATACCCCCCAACCAGTTTTGGCCGGAGGTATGGAGGTCCTTGGGGGGGTATATACCCCCCATACCCCCCCCCCACGCCCATGTCTGCGCGAACCCCACAGTGACGTTGGCACTGGCGGGCGTTCTTCCTAGTGGTTATTTCACCTTTAAACCCAGAAAACCGAAAAAAATATATGCTTCTCAAAAACTGATTGGGACGGTTATGTCGGCCAAATATTGTTAACAAGCTGGATTGGTATTCGCTTTGCGAACCGATTTATTTTCGCAAATACGAACATAAAATGTTAGTCAGTTTAAAGATGCCTGAGTTTCGGGGAAAGTTATGCAATAATTGCTTGAAAATTATCCAGAAACAATGCCGTAATAAGATATTACACTTGTAGCCAACTGATACCTCAGTGTGAATACAGTTCATAGCTTTCAAGTGCGATCAGTAATCACTGAACGAATGAACACTCAATCGTCCCTGAAGGGGATCCTTCATCACCTTCGAAAAGTTCTGAAGGAATTCAAGTCCTACAAAGTCCTTCAAGTAAGCAACATCTATAACGCAACATGAACATGATAAAAAAAAACCCGATGTATTTGTGTTGGTGTTTTACCAGTAGATCACCTACCTATTACACAATACAGGGTGAACCACGTTTAACCAACTTTTTTATTTTCTTATATCTTTGCTCTAACGCAATCTTTTAAAAAGATTTTTTTACCACTTAAAGATCTGATCTTAGAATTATGTTGTTCAAAATTTCGCGAGAATCTGAGACATGGTTGTCGTTTGACAGCCATTTGAAAAAATGCCGATTTTGCCCAGACATGGGCACGAGCTCGTTTTCGGCCAAAACTTAATTGTTTCAGCTGAACCTGGATTTTTTTAATAGAGAATGATACCGGCTACAACATATTGAAAAATTACAAGAATTCATACAACTGTTGGCGGGAATTCAAAAGTTTACTTCAAGAACACGAGTTCTTTCACAGTCGATTTTTAAGCTTTTAAATTCCCGCGCAATAGTTGCATGAATTCTTGTCCTTTTTCAATGTGTTGTAGCCGATATCATTCTCTATTCAAAAAGTCCAAGCTCAACTGAAACAATTATTTTTTTGCCGAGAACGAGCTCTCAGTGTGGGACCCCTGCGTGGATATCCTCGTGCCCATGTCTTGGCAATCGCGTCAAAACCGGGGGTCGTGTTTGTCCAGCATTATCTCAGTCAGTATGTAACCAAATTTCAAATATGTTTTTCGAAAAAAATCTCGAAGGTTGGAGCACATGTTGACAAAGTTTCAGTCAAATGCGTTTAGTTTTGTTTAAATTATTCTTATCAAATTATAAAAACAATTATCCCAGAGGTCCCAACGCGAAATTACGTGTTTTTTCTTTTTCGTTTTCATTTTTTTCACAAGAACGGTGACAAGGACCTCGCCAGTTTTTTTTTCAGCACATAGAGATCGAAAAAGCCTATCGACTCGCATTTTTTATATTTTTTGTTCTTAACTTTGCATAGGTGATCAACATAAAAAACTAAATCAGAAATTATATTCTCTTATCTCTTTTTGAGCAGCTTGAAAAATTTACCAAATTTCACTATGGGCAAAAAAACACAGTTTTGAAATCATTGTCAAACGCGCAAAACTTCACCGATTTTCATTGCCAAAGGCGCAAAACTTCACCAATTTTGCTCACTAACTATGTTCACAGCCTAATCAGCCAAAAAAATTTAAAAAACGTTGATAAAAGTGGCGTAACCGCTAACCGCAATCGAGAGAGGATAAAAAGGTGATCAAGGAACTGCGCCCGAAACACAGAAATTCGTCAAATTTTCATTTTCGCGCCATTTTTGCGCGCCCGTTGCTCGACAGCCAAAACGTTTCAAGCAAAATCCTCGAGGGAAAGTTCTTACAATCAAGTTAACTTACTTTTGACAAAGTTTCGTCTAATTCTGTGACATTGACGTTTTTGGTTTACTCCCTGATCCTCGATTCTTACGTGCAACGCCTGTTAAATTTTTACACAAACCAAACCCCTCGCGGACCAACAAGCACTGGACAGAATGAACCTAAGTACCTACCCCCTCCATCACACTCCCCCTGGCCGTCGACCCCAGTTACAGTTACCTAGTCTGACAGGATTTTTTTCAGTTCGCACACAAACCGCCAAGGATAATTTTAGAGAAAAACTAAGAAATACTGTTATGAAGCAAAATTCATCTTGTGCTTGAAGTTTGTTTGCGACACGATTATGGTACTTAATAAATTTAACAATGTTGTTATTTCAATAACGATTAGTTAAGTGTCATGTGGTCAAGAAAAAATATGGCAAGATAAGGAAGGGAGGCCCATATTTCTGGCCTTGGTAGCTCAACTCTCTGGTTTGATTTGGGGCTGGCGCCTGTGCACCCGATCCACCCGATCTCTCTCTAGCCCCAGTCAAACAAGAGCGAAGAAAGATAGTGCACAGTATAAATCGGATAAATGCAAGTCAGTTGAATTCAATTAAATTAAATGCAACTTTTTGGCCAGCCTTGTCGAGTTGCATTTATCCGATTTATACTATATTTACTCTAAGTATCGGTATACATATTGTTCGATCACTCGCTACCGGGTGCTTATGAGAGAGGGTGCTTATTTTTCTGAGATTATGCTTATATTTGATCAATATTTTAGTTTTCCGTTTCACTCCGCAAATGCCACATTGCAGACTGCCAAACAGTCGAGACGCTTTACTAGGAAGAAAAGCAAGTTAAAGGCACTCAAAATAACTTTTAATAGCTCAAACACTGCTGTATAGAGAGATACCTTTTATAATAGAGGGGTGCTCCGTATATGAAAGACGTTGCTTATATTTTCCGATTACTTGCTGCCCGATGCTTATACTTTACTTATTAGAGACGGTGCTTCTATTAGAATAAATATGGCACGCAGAATGTAGGCAATTTGTCTACTGTACCATTTAGATAGAACGCCTCGAATGCAGATTGAATCGAAGTGAGGTGAGCGTTTGGAGCGGCTGCTTTGCAAAATAATTCGGCCTTGGACCAGTTCTTCTTCCTGACAATTACATGGTAGCAGGTGTTACTGTCGATAATCGACTGTCTCCAGCCACTGGGACAAGTTTTTCCATCTGGTGTTATTTGACTGGTGGCTGCTTCAGTTGTGACAGTAGTGGAAGGAGCAGAGGTGGTTCCTTCTGTTGTTCCTTGACTGGTGGCTGCTATAGTTGTGACAGCAGCAGAAGGAGTAGAGGTTGTTCCTTCTGATGTTCCTTGACTGGTGGCTGCTTCAGTTGTGACAGCAGCAGAAGGAGCCAAGGTTGCTCCTTCTGTTGTTTCGTGACTGATGGCTGCTTCAGTTATGACAGCAGAGGATGGAACCAAGGTTGTTCCTTCTGTTGTTCCTTGACTGATGGCCGCTTCAGTTATGACAGCAGAGGATGGAGCCAAGGTTGTTCCTTCTGTTGTTCCTTGACTGATGGCCGCTTCAGTTATGACAGCAGAGGATGGAGCCAAGGTTGCTCCTTCTGTTGTTCCATGACTGGTAGCTGCTTCCATTGTGACTGCAGAGGATGATGTCAGCATTATTGGCTCTGTTGTCAGTGCTGTTGTCCATTTTTCTGTTTGTGAAGTGGTTGTTGGAGCATTGGTTGTCCGTGTTGTATCATCAGCATTTGCCTTAGTCGTTGGTATTTTGGATGAAAGTGCAGTAGTTGGGCACTCACATCCTACGCCTGCTGAAGTTGTCAAAAGTTCTGAACAAGCACCCAAATTGTCTAGGTCAGCTTGAGTGAAATAGCGCTGATAAGGTTGCCCAGCTGTCACATTCGTTCTGTTAAGGTACTCCAATTGGCAGTTAAAATGTTCAGCATAAATAAACAAAAAATTGCCTTGCTTTGCACTTAGGCAAAATGTTTCTCCTTCTTTTAAATTGACTGTCACTTCAAATGTTCGGTTCTCACCTGCTTTCAAAGTAACTGTCATCGTTGACGTTTTGTTGAACGCATCCAGAGATATTATAAAAATGCTTGGACTATCGACGGTCTTCAGTTTTGATGGAATGCTTGGCAAACCAGTTTTGAATAGCAGCAATATCACTTGGTAACAAAATATTTTGTGCCATGAAGGGAGTATAAACATAACGACGAAGCTCTGCCAGCCTTTAATATATGGCTGAGTTATTGCAGAAAAACTTCGAACATACAACTTCTTTAGTCTTTGTACATGTGCACCAATAATACAAGAGTTTGGGCGCTTGGTTTAACAGGGTGGGTCCTGTGTTGACTTTGTGGCTGTATTGTGCGCATGCATTCGCACGTATCACTTTTGCCGCCAACCAAGTTAAAGCAAGTAAAAACGATCTTAGTGCAATTGACAACTGCGGTGGCTGTCTTGCGGCAATTTGGGATGACGAATTGCGAGTCTTACAACTTACTACTACACCACATCCAAATTTTCAACATTAATTAAGGTCAGCTGGGGGCGACTATGCAGAAATGAATATCCATTTCGTCACTTTGGGAAGGAGCCCTCTCTCCAGGAAAAATATGGGGCCAAAACTCCACTTCAAGTTTGGGTGATTTCCTTGATAATTTTTTCAGCTGAGCTCAGACTTTTTGAATAGAGAATGATATCGGCTACAACATTTTGAAAATTTACAAGAATTCATGCAACTGTTGGCGGGAATGCAGTCATGGAATGTTGTTGGGTTGAGCAAGTGCAACTATATTGCCCTTCGTACTCTAATCAATTGACCAAGTTTTGCTCTCCAAATGCCATTCTCATGGTCATAATTGCCTTCGACCTCTCAGTCGGCATTGTGGAAGGCACAAATTCTCTCCTGAGTTCTTCGTCGATAAGAAAATTGTGGAGACAACAGACGGCTTTGATGTTTTAATCGGCAGTTGCGTCAGTTGTTTCGATATGATTGAGCATGATTCGTCAGGTCGCAGCACAGATACAAAACTCGTTTTCAATCAGCTGAAAGTGATAATATTAATCAGTGAAATTGAAAGAGAATGAGAAGAATGTAGAGTAATTTTCTCCTCCAAATATTGAAGCAGCAGCTAGAAGAAGAAGCAGCACGTGCTTAGGCCTCCAACCCTCCAGTAATTCGGCCCTGATTGATGTGTACGTCTGGTACTTGGACATGTCTTACTGAGCCAAACGTAGTGTTTTGCAGGACCGATCGCAAACGGGCGTCGAAACTGCCATCTCATTGCACACACATGGGCGTGACTAACTGAGCGAAACGAAGTTGACGCTGCTGAGCAAAGACGGCGCCATCGACGGCGCCATTGACAAAGTAGCTGTCGAAGGTCGGATTGCGCTTATTTGCGGTCAGTGACCTCCAGCGATCCCAAGTTCCTGCGATTCGGCCAGACCGATGACAGCTAACTGAGGATTTGTGCGGCTAAATGCGTCGATGCGATGCTATTCAAGTCTGGGAAGAAGTGACTTACTCTAATCGCTCCAGCCAACACAAACTGGAGCTCTCACCGAGTGCCGACTAAACGATCACAAAACAAACGGGCGCGCAAAAAATTCAAATCAAATATAAACAACATGATTACTAAAGCGCCAATACAAATCGTCTCCTCCTAACATTTATTAGGCATCCTGTACATCCTGAAAACAAATACACAAAAGTCTGAACAAATATACAAACACAATGTACGTTTTTCAAGTTGAATTGATGGCACACTCACCAAGGCTCACCTCTACTCTGGATCCTGGGATAATATTCTGCGTGAGCTACTATTTCTTAAAATACCGTATTTATTCTAATATAAGCACAGTCTCTAATTTAAGTACCCCACCCATCAAATCCCGTTGTTGCCAAAGCAATCCAGTACGTTATTTTAGACTCGTTTACCAAAGATAAGTTTTTTTCTGCACGCTCTGTTTCGACTTTTTTCTCAAAAATAAAGAAAATAAATAACTCGTTTTGAAATCCGCCAGAATTTTTACGAGTTTTTAAGTGATCAAAAAATTAGAGCATAATGCATAAACTTATTAATCATACTGAAATAAATACGGTACGGCAAAGGTACAGTATGTGAAAAAATTATAAATGAGTTGATTGTACTGTTGCTTTGTCATTTGCGCCGGTTTCCTTCGAAGCCGGTTCATTCGCAATCTCTGCCCACGGTTGTAGATTCCCTGAGCCAAAAATGGCGTAGAATAACGACCCGAAGATGAGTATTGCGCCGATGATGATGAAAACTACACGCCATTGAGCAATAGTATTCTGAAAAGCAAAATTTTGCAGCGTTATATTCAGTCGAAAATATGACGCTTATTGTGCGATATAGCAAAACACAGACCTCCACCGAGCCCCGGCTGAGGTGGGCATTGGGGGGGGGGGGCTACCAGAGGAACCTGTGCTGAGTACTGTACGAAGAGTTTGTTTGTTTGTATATTCGGCAGGTACTAAGCAGTGTCTGTTCCCGATTGCGAGATATACGACAAGCTTATGTGCGAAAATGAAACATACTATACATAAGAGAATCTGGAAGTGCGCGTTGAATTTAACCCAACCATTGAGCATCGGTTAAGTAGCCGCTTCGAAGTGTTTCGGGTAAGCGCCACCAGGGCACCGGACAAGTTAGGCTGAGACAGGGATGGGATCGCTTACATCTTGCGTAAGCGAAGCGGCGACGTAGGGGCCGATAATGCCGGAAATGGCTCCGACGGTGTTGCTGATGCCGTAGAGGGTGCCCGCGAAGCGAGGCGCAATGTCGACATGGTTGCAGACGTAGCCGCCGTACTGTAGCCCGCTGATGCCCTGCGCTACTACGAACAGAGCAACGGCCAGGAACGTTTCACCGCCGCTACAGAATCCGACGCCGATCAGAAAGCCCGCCTGACCAAACATCGCTGAAACAATATTGTATATATAATATTGTACCCCCATTGTACCCCCAAGGCCGGATCACGAAGCACGGAGGGCCAAATGGGGGCCCCTACATATGGATCCCTCGTTTGGGGATATCGGATGTCGGCTTGAGGGCCCCCCTGAGCCTCTGGGGGACCCTTACCATGTTTTTTCGGGGACCGCGGGGCCCTAAGCACGCGCCTACTGTGCTTCCACTATAATCCGGCACTGCCCCCATCCCATACCACGTAACTGGGGGCGACGTTAAGTATCGTACCCCTTCGCTGAACGAAGGACAGCGAAAAATATGATAAAACTACCGGACAGTAATCTGGCGACCTCCTCCCTTGCCGCTGACCCCAGTTAGAGGTATTGTTAAGTTGATCACCTCACTGCACTTCTGACTTCGGTAATCTCTCTACAATAGCAGCTAATTTGGCGCGAAAATTCGAATTTCCCACCAAAATTTGCACATTTTTGAATATCCCTTCTTCTTCTCATCCTTGAACCTGACGAAAGATAGACTACATCCCACTCAATTTTTAGGAACCCAAGTTAAATACTCCCAACTTTCGACCCAAATCACTGATGATAGTTATTGCCCATAATGAACTTCTATTCACCCAAGAAATTCAAACTGAAATAATTGACGTAAATAGCTAAGTAATTAAAACAAAGTACAATTGCAACACTGGAGAGGGTGGCTCTTCGTTCACTTACCAAGCAACATGAGTAGTTTTCGAGTGCGCGTTGTGTTTAATATTGCTCTTCTAATCAGAAAATCTGCTAGGATGCCGGAAATGATTATGCCAAGCCAAAATGCGAGATAGGGAAGAGCAGAAAATAAACCGCTCTAAAAGTATTCAGGTTACATTATTGATGACAGTATTGGTGACTTGGGTTAAAAGCATCCCTGTAACTAGGTTAAGTTAAGGGTTAGCTCTCTCCCCTGACAAGGCAAAATTTGGTTTTAACCTTCGCTACATCTTTTAACCGCCGAAGACGAAAGAGAATCCCGTTTTTTTGAAAAATTACGGCATTTTTTGTTTAAAGTCGATATTTTTCAATCATTAAGGAGAATATTAGTTTTAAAAAATTGTGCCCCTGTTTTACCCATCTCTGTTTTTCCCTCCAGAACACGTAAGACAAAATCAACGGGCTAATAATTGACGATACCGATTTAATGTTGAAGTGGAGGACTTCTGACATGTACGTCGGTAAGCTGGTGAGCACAAGGTTGGTGCCGAAATTCGCGCAAAAATGACTGACCACAATTGCCCAAACCGGTGCCGATTTCAGAAATGACAGCCACGGTTTCTTGATGCTATTCTACAAAAGTTGGACTATGAGCATAGCATTTGAAGTATTTATACATATATTTGGTAGCCATAAGAGTCGACATATTCATTTTACCATGACATGCCGAAATTAAATTTCATCGAATGGAAAGAAGTTTCACTAAACTGGTAACTACCTTATGAAAAGTGACACTAAAGTACCACTGATTTCCGCAACTACGTTATCGCTGTTGCTGAACGGTGCTTTTCTTGCTCGAGTTACCATCAGTGTTTCCACGAAAAACAATCCTTCGATAAAGGCGATACGATTAGGTTCGGTAAATTTTTGGTTCGATAATAGACGGTTTGATAAATAACCGAACCTCAAACCGATGGCTCTAAAAAGATGCTATCGAAAAAATTTGGTACTAAATCCCCCCCCCCTAGGGGTCAAACCTTGCCCTGCAACGGTTACGCTTTGCCAGAATTTAATTCCATCGAATGCGTAACTAATTTTTGACGTCAAATGAATATTAATTTGTGTATCGTAAGTTTCACCTTTGTTTTGTCATGCTCTACCTGACCAACTAAGCATGAATTGATGTATTTTCTTTCCGAAGTACTGATTCGTTTGCTCTCGTCTGGCGAGTTGCTGACTAGCAAAAACCAGAAGAAGCACCAGATAAGAGCGAGCCCACCTAAAACACCAGTTGTTAACGAGTACATAACCAGAAAAGACACCAGCAGATAACAGTGAGTCCACACCTCGGACTCTTGTATTCATATTTACTTGGAGGTGGAATTTAACCTCTTTAAACCCTTTAAATCCTTGAGACCCCCACCCAAAAATGGAGAAATTTTGTGAAATAGGGATGTAATATTTTAATGTCTACAATTAATGTCGAAAAGTAGCACAGTTTCTGATCTAGTACAGTTTAAAATAGTAGCGCAAAACCCACACTTACAGGCAAAATAATGCATTATTTTTTATAATCACCTAGCTTCAGAACTCTTTCATTCTATTTGCTTTGCACTATTTCTCATTAAAACTTCGAAAAAGTCGAATCGAGATCAAATCATTTGGGGGAGGCAAATTTCCAATTTTTAAGGGATCGAAAAATTGGAGAACATGCGCTACTAATACAGTATCTGACTTTGACATCATCGTGATCCTTCTTACCGAAGATGTAGAAAACCGCTTGCCAGCTGATTGAATCACAGATGAGGGCGGCCAGAAAAATAGCCACGCCATTGCCGATTTGCGATCCGGAGTAGGTAATGCTGGTCAGTTTGGTCCGATCGAGAGGAGGCGCCCACTTTGACCAGAGAGCGTGCATGGACGGATACATGAAACCCTAAAGCTTTCACTTCTGCCCACAGGTGAAATTTGGGGGCGAAAATTTTGCGAACCACCCCTTCCCCCTTTCAGTGCAAATTTTGAGATCCACCCTGAATAAAGAGAAATTTTCGAAAATAGCGATCCAGGGGCGAAAATTACGAGTTTTTTTCTATTTCGAACCAAATTTCCCGTCAGTCAGCCGTTGCATACATGTGTCCATAGGGTCATTTTTTAATACAAGGCGACAACGCACCTGACACAGTCCGATGCCAATACGGACGGCAATTAAGACGCCAACATGAATTGTGGCAGCAAGCGGACAGAGCAGCGTCAGTACCGCTCCGACGAGCATTGGAAAGAGAATAACGTATTTGCCGCCGAAGCGTTCCGCCAGCACACCTCCGGGAATCTGTGTGAACGTGTAGCCGAAGAAGAAAGAACTGAGCAGCAGACCTTGCTCTTGCTTGCTCCACGTGAAGGGACCGTCTTTCTAAGAACACAACTGCATTGAAAACATTCTTGTAGGCCAGAGCCCTATTCAGGACCGGATTATGGGATCCGGGGCCCCTAAGCTAAAAATGAATGGGGGCCCCTTGCCCAAAAAAAATTTGCGGGGCCGGTCTGTTTGGCGACCAAAACAAAAACGTCATCGGAAAAAAATTTCCGCCACTATCTGGCAAATACGGTTTTTTGGAACCCTTCGGGGGGGCGGGGGCCATAAGCTATAGCTTAGTTAGCTTCCACTATAATCCGGCCCTGGCCCTATTTCACTAAAGCTCAACAATCAGCAATCAGCAAAATCAGCACACGCAAAGTGTAACAATATTGATTGTTACACTTTGCGTACTTTGCGTGTGCTGATTGCTGATTGCTAAGCTTCAGTGAAATAGGTCCCAGAGAGGGTTGGTATTCCGCATCGGGGAGGAGCGTGGTACTAACTTATTTCAAAACTTTGAAGTCGCGCTAGAATAATACCGTTACTTCTCTCTAGTTTCAGGAAGACGGAGGTCCGAGATTACAGACTGACTGTGAAGTGGAACCCTAATGGAGCTTCGACACTCCAAGATATACAGATCCATAAAAAGTCAAGTGAAGAACGCAAAAAAATCATGGTTCCCCCACCGGGAGTCAAACTGTCATGGCCTTCGGATAGGCGTACTCAGACATCGGTCTGTTGGTCAAACGTCAATCGGTCAATCTATCAAAATCAAAATTTCCTACTTGACAGCTCGTGAAGCTGTGACCTGGAAGAGCTGCCCACCCCCAAGACTGGGGCAATGCAAAAATGGTGTCAAACCAAATTCTGCTGAGTTTGATTTGAGAACTCTTGCAGTAAGACGGTACTAATTGCGCTGGAAGAATGTATTTCCTGTTGGTGCATTTGAGCGACGGCCGTGTTGTTGATCATGCAGACCAAGGCTAGACTGAGATTGCTGCGAAGAGCGTACAAGTTGGCGAAACCAAAGGAAGCAACGATCGCCAGACCCAATCGCGTACTTCCCAACAAGCGAGCTGAAACAAAATCTTCCTTGCACGGGAATAGGCAAACGCAAGCGAAGAGTTGACTGTAGGTTACAGTCAACTGCTATATTATGCTTTTATCAATAACCGTTTGAAGAACTTACTAAATGATAACTTACGAAGTATATAGGAAAAGTCTTTTTGTTTCTGCATTATCGCATTCATCTGTTTGCAAAACAACGTCATAATTTAACTGTAAACGTGTCGTTACATTCAAGATGCTGTGTAAAAATTAAAACTGGATCGATTTTCTAAAAAAAAATTGCCGTCTGTCGGTTTCAAATGTTGGTCAAAAACAGCAAAAATAGTTTAGTTTTCGTTGTATCTCAGCAAAAGTTGATCTAGATTCCACCGTATTATCCCAAATTGTCCATATTATATTGTTGTATCCCAAATTCCACCGTACTACAGCAGAGCTTTTGGCAATCTATGAGCAAGTTTGAACTCAAATTATACGCAGAGCTGTTCATTCTGAGAATCTTATGGTGCGACTGAAAATTGCGTGTCATCGCAATGGCAAAACGATAAAGTGTCAGTTTGCAATTTCTGATACACTGCTCATAAATTAGGGCCAAAAGGCGTCAAAAACCTGATTTCAACTATAAAAATCAGTTTCCATCTTTTCGGTTAAAACGGTTATTAGTCATTTTCAGTATGAACATATTTTCTGCTCAGTGATAAATTCTTTCGCAAATAGTTTAAAGCAACCAATCGAGCTGAACTTTATTACAAGATTTCTTTAGCAGTGATATAATAGCTCAAAAAACTTGTAATTTTGTGCAAGAATTGTTGAGAAATAGCAGAAAAAGAGTATGCGTTTAATCGATTAGGTATGGGCTACCCTGTATGGTCGATTTTAAAATGAAAATGAAATCGTATAATTATCTATTTGAAAGTGACACAAATTAACCATAATAATCTTATTTCGAAATGTTATGACATCGTTTTACAACTGAGAATATTTCATAACGTAGACTTACAGCCAGATTCCTCGGACATTTTCAGCACAATGTTGATAGTCACTAGAAAGATTGGATCATGTGAGATTAGAATAGTGTACGAGTACTTTTTCTGTGTCAATCTTAAACACCCACAACTGCGCAACGCACAATTACACCTCTAGAAATTTTAAAGTCGTTCTCAACGCAACCGGTTTTCGGTAAATACGTATATCCAATTTAACACAGCTCTGGAAGACGTAAAACGTAAACAACCCTTCCACTCAAGCGCGAAGCAACAACTCCAAGGACGGGGGGGGGGGGGCCAATCAGCACTTCAAGAGGGACAATCG
>JAQGCX010001087.1:0-12323 GCA_034700205.1 Plectus parietinus
CAGTACCGTATATGAGTTGGGTCTCGAAACGGTAACTGAGTTTTCGTTCAAACTTTGGTCTGTGAAGAGCCTAATTACTTCGGTTACGTGAAGACGAGACAAAAGCATCTTTTTATGGTCACTTTGCACGGTACTGTATCCGTGTTCAACTATACTTGATTTGTTCTCAACTTCCAGAAAAAGCACTGGAGTAATGAGAAATCTATGCACTGCAATTGATGCTTCTTCATTGTACGTAATCTCTGCTATGTTTAGCCTAATTAATTCTCTGCCTCATTTACATGAGAAATAATATTACTCGACCCCGAAAATGCGTGATTCGCCTGCGATGAACTGTAACAAAAGTTTAAGAGATCATTCGGCATCATCGAGTGGTTCTTCCCCCAGATGTCAGCGGCGCGCGATTCGGCCAACCAGTTTCTACCTTCTGTCTCAGGGCGATCGACGCGCGTGTCGGCGGTGAACAAGGTGACATATACACAACGTCAACATCACGTGTAAACTGTAAAGTAACCAAATCGATCGTCTATCTTCTTCCCATATGTATGGCCGGTTTTCGCGCCGGTTCCACCGGTCAAAGATCCTTTAAATCGAACGAACCCCTAGGCGCATTTCGCATTTTTCAATCGCCCGTCGTTCAAGGCCATTATTCAGGACCAAATTGATTGAACAAGCAAAAAATGATCGACGATCATTTTGTGTCAAATGAGAAGACGGGTGGGGAACTCGTCTTGTGTTTTCCAGACTAAGAATATACTTTGGTACTAAAGCTGTTTGGTGATCAAGTATTGATTCCTTGGCAAACTGTGACTGAACGGTATAGAGTATGGGTAGGGGGCAGAAGCTTAGGCTTAGGCTTAGGCCTGGGGGGATACCGGGGGTACAGAATGTAGCACGCAGCGTGTGTGTAAAAACCGACGCAAAAGACGCAAAATGACGCAACCGACGCAAAATGGCTTAGGCTTAGGTTTAGGCCTGGGGGGGGGGGTACCGGGGGTACAGAATGTAGCACGCAGCGTGCGTGTAAAAACCGACGCCAACGACGCAAAATGGCAAACGCGACGTCTGTTGAAACACACAATGGCGACGGGTTAGTGTGTTGCTATGGCGACGGGACGCGAGCGCCGATATTTTTGAACTTAAATGAGTTTTTATGAATAGAGTGATCTCAAGCAAAGAAATCGGCGATTTCGAGCTCTTCAGATATTTCTACAAAAGTGAAACAGAACTTTAAAGATGTCCTTATCAATTCTTTTCATCAAACGCTTTTCTGATTGTAATTATTTTTATAAAATAGAGAAATAGCACAAGTATTTTCTGACAAGAATGCGATCTTAATGCGTACTATTTGAAACACTTTGCAGTGGATTGTTCAGAAAAATGATAAAAAAGTCAACTGAATTGGTAAATGACTTCAAGCTATCCTTATTGAAAATTCAGTTGTCGAAGCTGACTGATCTGTGCACTGTGGCTGTTGGTCACAGGACTTCATTTCGTTAAGAGATTGTAATTTGAAGCGTTGCTTTATCGTTTTCATGTAAAATTCGCACTGACCTAGTGAATACAAGCTGTTAATATATAGAGACTCAGAAATAAAATTGATTTCAGCAATAAGCAGAAGTCCTTGTTGGTGTTCTGTTTTCGGAAACTTCCTGGAGTTTAAGAGATCAAAGAAGAACAATAATTGCTTGTAAGGCATCAAGACATGTAGTTTGCGCAAATTGGCTTCGTTGCGGAGGCAAGTGATCTCATTCGGAACCACAAAACAAAATAATAATAATAGAGAACAAGTAGGTAATATCGAGAACACGGCGACCAGACCGGGCGGAAAAGTACTGTAACTAACAGAAAACATAGGTATTGATTTTTTCGGGACTGATCGGACAACACAAAACATAGTACTATCGATTTATATACCGCAACGCTGAAGCGCGGGACACTAGGTCTGGACGCAAAGTTTTTTAGTATACATACAGGGGCGTGGTGTTTGCCATTGTGCCACTTTTAGTTAGAACGATTTCCTTTATCGCAATGAGTGCGCACGTCTTTCTTTTTTGTGATGAAAGTGTCGAACAAAATAATAGTTTACTCAAAGGGTGTGATAGTGGGAGTCACGGTGCTGCTGATGTTCTGTGAGAAACAAATAATTTGCACACAATCCCGAATAGTCCGTCGCGCATCTCTTGCCGGCAGGCTAGAAATTAACGAGCATAAAATCTTCTTTCGCCAAACAGTACGGTAGGACCGTGCTCCAAGCGATTGTGTTGTCTGCGAAAAGTAATCGCCACCGCATTAGTACAGCATGCTCAAAGGGCATTTACTGCTAGTTTTTTGCAAATCTTCATTTTCATTTGCCGGCAATCAGATTCAGATTATTATCGATTCGTTAATTTTGAATGATTTTTTTGATAATTTCACGAATCACACCGAAATACAGGGTGTAACAAAAATCCTGGACACATTTTGTTTTTTGAATAACTCTTGCTTATTTAGTTGGTTTCATATGAAAATCAAGACTTATTTGATTTTTATCAAAGCAATTTTTTTGAAAATTAGATTAGCACTAATTTCCATAAAATTTGAGCACAAGATAGAGTAGAACGGTGAGTATTATTGTACCAATTTTTATTGAGCTCTAATTTATCAGTCACGGGTTGTGCAGGCCAGTGCTAAGCTGATTAGTTCATAGTGAAACTTTTATTCGATTTCCAGTTTTTCAAAAAATGTGAAAAGAAATATTTCTGCTTCGTTTTTAGTTTTTGTTGTCAAATTCGTGATCAGCATTAACAAATTAGTCAGAAAAAGTGTCATTTTCACTTTTTTTTGTAAAACTTGAAATTGTTGACCAATAATTTTACTATGGACCAACCAGCTTAGCATTGACCTGCATAACTCTTGAGTGGTAAATCAAAGCTTAATGCCAATTGGTACAATAAAACTCATCGTTCTACTCTATTTTGTGCTGAAATATTATAAAAATTAGTGATAATCTGAAAAAGTTACAAGCAATCAAAATCGGGTATACCTTCACGAAGAAACGTAAAAACCGGGGGTCGCCTGTGAGAGATGATATCTCCGCATAGAAAGGGCCGATTTGAGTGAGTGTTTTTTCAGAAGAATCGCTTTGATACAACGCAAATAGGTCTTGATTTTCATATGAAACCAACAAAATAAGCCTGATTTATTCAAAAACAAAATATGTCCAGGACTTTTGTAATTCCCTGCATATTGCCAACTTTTCGAATGAAATTAATTTTATGAAATGAAACTGCGATTTCATACTTTGTTCAACAGCACCGATCAAGCAATCTTTTTAAAAAGTGGAGTCATTGGACAATTTGTTGATAATGTATGCCCCGCTTCATCAACTATCCCCGGATTTTTTTCAGAAGTTTCGTAAACATTTTTCTGGTAAAACCTCTTTTTCTGTTTTTTTAAATGAAATTGGATAGAGATTTTTGCATCTCTAAGCGTAACCGCTTGACAACTGTCAACAAAATTGGCTCGCTGGCAATGCAGTAGTGCATGAAGAAAAAAGAGATATGGTGCATTTTTGAGAATGTCATTTTTTTTCAAGGTTTTCTATCAATGAAAATGCTCCCATCGATTAGTAGTGTATGCAATTACAAGGTAAATAGTGAGGTTACTAAGGTAAGATCGACTACAAAGGTAAACGATGAGAATGGCGCCCATGAAATACTGAGCGCATCCAAAGGAGCTGTGCGTCACACAGATTTTTACGAGCGTTGTTTGGATAAGTGAGCACATGCTCATTTGATAACACTGCTATGGACAACTGAACTGAATTCTGTCTTTCGACACACTCTTTTGTTTGAAGCTTGTCGTATTGTGCCGTTCAAAATGAAGCCCTTTCTTACAAATTTGTCGTCATCAAACTCCAATCTCTGAATGATACGAACAAGAAATACAAGTTGCACTGACTATCGCTTCAAAGTTCATCGCAAAGTCCGCTCTGCGTATTGATTTTATGTATGGAGGGCGTGTATGTGTGCAACTTTCAACAAGGCTTTGCTTAATATCGGAAGATGCGCGCGACAATCTGTGATTAAAACTAGTCGGACAGAACAATGGTGACTCTTAGGGTGTGGCAGTGTGTCATATGGGTTATGGTGCTTATAATGTTGTCTACCGGAAACATCGACTGTCGTGCACTTTTCATTAAATTTTCTCCATTTATCCGCTGTCTGTTTTGCGCGCAGTTGATCTTTAAGAACGAGAACGAAAAATGAATGTGGATAGATTGCTCCTCATTTACTTACCTTCTATGTAATGATAAGTTGAAAAAGTCAATTGTTCTGAACTTCGTTAGCATAGTGTATTACAAAAATGCAACATATTAACGAGAATCGAAGAATATTGAACTTTTTCAGCACCGCGTAAACCATAACAACAGCGAGCGGACCCCTATGAAAATGTGCAGCGAATTTTCCTCAAGACTCATTTCGTCAAAGAGGACGACATAAACGAGCAAAATTTCTTCGGCATTAGTTGTGCATTGTGCTCGCGAACGCCCATTGCCCTCTCGTTCAGTTTATTGCGCTATTCAGCGCTTCCCTACCTATGTATGGGTTATCACATGGCACGGCGAAAACGACCAATGCTGTGCCAATTGACATTGATGACGAAGGACACATTGGATACCAGAATTGGCACTTATACCCATGGCTGAGAGATCTCTTTATTCATTCTCATCTTCGCGAACGGCGGAACGACCTAAGCGAACGTTTGCAGCTTCTTGTCGATTATTCGCTTGATGATGTGGAAAGTCAGGAAAATATCGCAGTTGAAGTGAGCTCTACATTATCCAGCAGCAGCACTGCACCGAACCAGTCGTCAGTTGAGTTGAACGTCTCTACAGTCTCCAGTAGCAGCAACAACACCGAATCGAATCCATCGGCTTCAAGCATCTTCACAAAATCTTTTGGATCGAGGATTACTGAAATTATATCGAACTTCGTTATTGGCCGCAAAATTCCTGATCCAAGGAGCGATAATCCAAGCTACCCAGGATATACAAGTTCCACGTTGGGCAGCACTATTGTTCTGCATTATGTATCACGAATTCTTTCATGGCCTCGAAGATATTTTTTCCCAATTCGCCGTGGTCCGAATAATCCAGAAAATATTGCGTCTTCTTCCAGTAGCCATGAGTATCAAACAATATCAAGCAATGCTCCCCCCAGAGACGAAAATTCCTCGTTGCGAAATAATGACTATCCTCCATCACAGTATCCCATGACGCATCATACCGAAGCATCCACGACTGATTTTGAATCTATTTTATCAAATAATTGTCTACCGTCAAGCATTATTGGCAGTGAAGCTCCCAATCTTCCACCAATTCCTCCAAGCTTTCACACAATCAATCTTCCACCAATTCGTCCAAGCTTTCACCCATTCAATCCTCAAACAAATCGACCAAGCTCCGAGGCATCCAATCTGCCAAACTGTAAACCAAATTTCCAAATTTTCATCCCTATTCTCATCATTGTTGGATTAGTCATTGTTGTACTAGTAGCCGCTGCCATAGCCATCATTACAGAAGCAGCATCTACACATACAGAACCCATAACTGCAACTACCAAAACAGAGATTCCATCAACAACTACATCAATGGCATTAACTATATCTGGCGCAGCAACACAGCTGACAACATCTAGAACTCATAATAGCACTCCAAAAACAACAATGACAAAAAGATCACCCAGCATTACAACAAAAACTCCAATCACAATAATTACAACGCCGACAATCACAAAAACCATAGTGCAAACAATGACGACCACAATAAGCACAGCAACAATACCAATAATAACAAGTAGAACTGTAACAGCATCTACTTCTACAACATCATCAACAACAACCAGTACTATGAGTACTACGATTCCCACAACGAAAACAACAACAACAACAAATTCAACAATGAACATTACAATGAGTACAAAGACTTCCTCAATGACAACCAAAACAACTCCAACAACTTCAACAATGACTAATACTATGAGTACAATGACGAAGGGATTCCAGGGTACTATACAGTCTTCGCACAGCAGACCGACGAGGATGAGCAACCGAATAGTGTTGTCTGGCGCATTCAGCAGCAAATCGACGGTCGTGATCAACAGCCAGTGTATCACAGCCACACGTGCAACCGCCGCTTGCGGTCGACGAACCGTACCCGATGGTCGTAAATCTTTCTTCATCACAAATGACGGCGTCAGTGACCCTGGTGAAGTTCGCAGATTTTCACTGTTTTCTTGAACTGCGAGATTGCGATTCACTCTCTGAAGAGTAAACCATTTGCATTTTTAATTGACAAATTGTACCGGGCTTTTCCGAATAATCACCCCTCCCCCACCTATTAGGGTCGACTTTCAGAATAATTGCCCATGGGCGATTATTCGGATTCAAAATTATTCTGCTCAAAATGAAACAGAACAGTATATTATGCCAGTATTATGCATGTATTGCAGCTCACGCTACAAAATATTAGTACATAATTGCCGTAAAATGGTAATGTTCAACGGTTTTATGAAGCAAAGTCAACAACTATAGTCGCTTTACAATGCTTTTGAGAAAAATTCGGTATTAAAGTAACTTTTCTAATTAACATGGCTATTGCCGATATCTGCACTGTTGAATGAAAACATGGGTAAATCGGAGACAGATTTTCGACCGGTTCGGTATTCGAGATAATTCGCTAATTCCGAATTCGCCAGTAAAAATTTAAACTGTACCAGCATCATCTTGGGTGACTTCGTCAAGAAGACGCGAGCGTCCAAGGCGCATGTGAGCAGCACAGGCGTCAAAAAACTCCATCCGATTTCGACAACATGTAAAGAACGGTTGATGCTGTCGTTATTGAGAATCAAATCAGCTTCTGTGCATCTGAACAGGATCGAGAATTGATATGGTAAATGTATTTCATTGAAAGCCCGTGAAATTCAAAATGTTTGTTACTTCTTTTCAGTTCTCGGCAAATCCGCCTCATTTAATCGACTGAATCGCATGTATTTAGTATTATTAAGTTTTCTGCAGTCTCCCACTTATGCACTGGAAATTATTGAAGGCGAGATAATTAACCTGGTTTCGTTGGTTTCGACGACGATCAGCAGCCAACTGTTTATCGCCACCGATAAAACAATGATGACGAAAATGGCACGTAGACCCTTTCGAAATCGACTCAGGTTCGAGAACGGATGGTAGACTGTCAAGTAGCGTTGTGTTGACGCCATCATCCAGCACCACTTGCTTACGCCCGTCATTGTGTGAATGAGGAATATCGACATTTTAAAATTTGAGGTGTCTAAGTTATGTGCAACAAGTGTGTATTCCACACAAATCATTGTTTCTGCTAAAACATTGGCAAATATGCTATTCGTTTTATTTCTGTGAAAGAGCAGCGCAAACCTTCTCAGTATCTCACAATCAGGTTTTAGGGCTCAGTTGAGAACAATTCATATGTGCTTGTAAAAGAATCTGTTGTGAGGAGGGGGGGCAATCCGGAGTGGGGAGGGGGTCTGGATTCATGGCACCGGGAATAGGTTGAGCCTGGAAAGAGGGTACCTCCCACCACAAGAGAGAGTTGATCATACATCGAGGAATCTGCAGATTCAAAATCCGCAGATTGGCGAATTACAGATTGTGTCTGCAGACTTGGTCCGCGACTCAGTCTGCGCGATATAATCAATTTGTCTGTCCGCCGAGTGGCAGCTTAGGGCTGTGCACAAATTACGCAATAATTTTAAAGGGGGGAGGGGTCGGACGGTCGGTTACGCATGAAGTCATGGTAACCAAATCAATCGAAAATTATATGCTACAACGTTAGCGTAACTGGGAGGGGCGTCATCGAAGCTCGGTTACAGGTTACGGGAGGGGGTAAAAAGTGCCCAAAAATAAGGTTACGTAATCTGTGCACAGCATCTTATGCAGGAGTTTTGAGTGAGTCGGCCGATTGATTTGTTCGCGGACTCAGTCGACCGACTTGAATGACAAGTACCGTATTTTTAGGAATAGTAAAACACGCAGAAATAGTAACACAGGGTAGAGAGGAGTTGAAACCAATGCTGTTCACGGGCTGGCCGGAAAAATTGCTAGAAAAAAGCCCGGTCCGGTAATTTTCTCAAAAAAAGCCCAGACCAGGCCCGGCCCGGCCAATATTTTCAGGCCTGGGCTCAGTACTTTCCTTCCAGGCCGGCCCGGCTCGACCAAAATGGAAGACAAGGCTCTCGCGAGTAGCAAATTAACATGCTTAACAATTAAACTGCTGAGAAATCAAAGTCCAGTGATTCTTCATCCAAGTTTGATGCGGCACCCATTACCACACTGCTCAAATTGGTTGGTTTCGAAAACACGCACAAATTTGATGATGCGGATGGTGAATGGACATGGGATGAAGTAAAGGTTTTTGAAAAAATATTACACAGCACATGGGATTGTCTCACATCATGCACGGTGACGAATGGCTGCTAATTAGTTACTGCGGCCGCAGGTAATAATTACGACGCTGACCGAATTCTTCATAAAGACGATTATGTGCTTAGGAGTTCTGCTGTCAGAAGGGGTGGCAGGTGGCATCTCAACGAGGCATCTTATTAGCTAATTATTACGTGCCTACCCACACACCAAGGGACCATTCATAAAATACGTAAAATACTTCGTGCTATTTGTGGATTTTTTTACCCACAGCTTCCCTCGCGTCACGCTGCCGTCACGCTCTGACCAGCGCCCGTGAGCCTCCCCTTCCTACAATATGGCATACAATATCGATTAATCGTCACGCTTGCGTCACTGTGCCCCCCCCCCGAGTGACGTTTTTCGTGAATCGCCCCAAGAACTCAGCACATTGTTGTTACCTTACAATTTCAAAATAACCCCACTTTGCTTCGTGTTGACGTACATCTTTCTAATTATTCCTCTTAGACACGGACATTGAACCGATTAAAATGTTTTTCGATCACATGGATACAGTCAAGTCTTTCTAATATGGACAAAGCCATCGGCTCATAATGCTTGTTAATCGCTGTTTTCTGCTCCAGCGCTGTAGACATGATGTTGTTATGCTATGCAGGGACTCCATCCACGCAAAATTTTCAGAGCATGAACACGCTTTTTGAGCCGATGGTTTTGTCCGTATTAGAAAGACTTGACTGTACAGGGTGTAACGAAATACTGAAGCAGGGGTCCCGAGAAAGAGTGCATTGCTTTATATTCATTCGAGTGCGGATGGCGAATGGACAGCACCATTCGATAGAGCATGAAATTCTGATTTTCTGATTTCAAGAAATTTTAACACAGTTGGAGTATGGTAAAAAATTAAAATTTCGCGTCGGAGCAGCAGGTGGGAACGAGGAGGAACTGTTCCTGAATCTACTGACCTCGATGCCGGCTCGTCTCGCGGCTGTGCGCAAGGCCCACGGAGGACATACCGATTATTGATTACCATTTTCTGAATCAGATTTAATGCTCTTTTATGTGGTGTATTCAGTTCTTTTGTATAATAAATGGTTATTGCTCTAGACCCCTGCTCCAGTATTTCGTTACACCCTGTATTATCCTTCCAACAGGCGCCTAAAATCAGGGAAGGCGTGAGTCAGTCACTGCAGTTGCGTTCAAACTCCTATGTAGTTATTGATTACGCTCGTACAAAGTAAGTTCTTGAAGTTTGATCACTGTTTGACTGCAATGCGTGTTCAAGGTGTCCCAAGCGCTTTAGATCATGTATCCGAGGTTCATCTTTCGAGGGACAATATTTTCGAAGTAAATGTTACCAAGATCTATCAATTCGAGAAGCAATGTACCATTCATTGCATGCTATCGAAATTGAATGAAATCATTTGACACCTGTGTTACTCACCAGCGCCATGGATGCTTGCGTCATTTTGACGCAACCACTCACGATGATACGGGTAGCTGATAGCATTTGAGTAGACCTGTAACCACAGCCATCGCGTGCCAGTACGGTTTACGGTACTTTGCTTCTTCGTGCTCCCGTACCCAATTAGCGCGCAACACGCGGAAAACGTTAGATTCAAGCAGCGTTAAGCATTTGCTGAATCCTGGATCGCTTCAGAATTTTTTATCGTTCATTTTTCAAAAAAGCGTTAGGGTCGTTGTTAAAATTTTTAAAACGTCAGCGCCACTTACCAAAGCACTCGCAATACATTCGATCATTGCCATTTGCTTTCGTATCGTCATGCCCTTCCTGAAATCTTAATTGCGTAGAAACTTTAAGCTGTTTATTTTCCAAAAAGCTCCAAAAAACCTTTGGGTCGCTGGGGGTGGGCCAGATATAATACTCGTAAAAAAGTAAAAAAAGGTAAAGGTAAAGGTAAATTTTTGAATTTCGCGGGCAAAATTCCGACACGAAAATACGGTACCTACGGAGACGTGACTTTATACCGTAATTGCGCAATGATTTTTTGCACTGTTGAGTTCGATCCGCTCAGTCAGGACAGTTGAGCGGTCGCACTGCCATCGCGGTTCGAGCCACAGAAAGTCTGGATGCTTAAAATTAATTTCTTAATTTGGAGTACGGTATGGTGACAATGTAGCTTTCACACTGAACTGATCGAGAAAGGATTCTACCCACTCAAAAAACATGGGTACTTTTGCGTATGCGTAGGATATACCCATCACAAGTGTACGACAGTAAGCAGTGGCTTGAATTTTAGAAGCAACATTTCATTACCTATTTACTTCCTCTTTTGACAGTGAAAAATTATTAACTTGCGATTGTTGGGCCCGAATGCTGCTTTCACGGAGTCATTTTATTGTCTGATGGAGAGTGGAATAACCAAATATTCACTGTTTGTGCTGTTTTGTGCGAACTATTGTCCTTATAACTAATGCTAATAGCACCAAGTGTCAGTATCACACGCCGTTCTCTGGCAGAAGTAGTTGAACGTAGCCGTGAATGGACTCGCGCATTCCTTCGATTGCCACTTGGTGTTCAGTGTGCTTTTGTCGTATAGCTCAACAGCACAATAACCGGTGGCATTGGGTCCTGAGCCCGTTGCCCAGTTTTGGTAGTCGTTGATCGAAATCTGAATTGAGCGGATGAGGAACATGCGAAGTAACAGATAAAAATGCAGCATCAACTTCATCAAGATTTCAGTTTTAAAAAAATGCGAGCTAAATTTTATTGATCATCCTATTGCTTTAGGTTCAAATATATTATTATAATGAACGCGAAGTAATATGTTTGAAACGCTGCAGATTCAAGTTTGTACATGCCTCAGATACTAACTTAAATGTGTTAAAATTTTCATGTTGAATGAGAACGACTAGCTCAGTTTGTGCACATTTTTGTAAGATGCACCGTTGTCGTACGCTATTTTCATCAAAATTCGATTTTCGTTTATCACACCGTACTATGCAATAATTTTATGACAGAAAGACTCAAAATCATGTTTAGCGATAGATTAACGCTTTTACATCTCAAATTTTTCCCTAACAAGCAATTTGAGATGGTCGCAATACGAAATGAGGAGTTTTGCTGGCGCAATGAAAACCTAACACGCTTGAATTGCGACAGAACCATCAATTTTCATCAGATCTAGTTGAAAGCTGAAAGACGTATGCCTCAAGCACTAACTTGAAAGTGTTTTAAATGTCAACTTGATCAGATGAAAATTATTGGTTCTGCAGCGATTCAAACGTGTTAGGTTTTCGTTGCACCACCCTGTATTATATAGTATATTATGTGCATGAAAAAATTTGCAAAGGGGAACCATTATCATTTTTCGCCGGAGTTTTCAGCATTATTGGAGAGAGATTTTAGACATTATTAGACAAACTCTATCTGAGTGTGTTTACGCGCATTAGTTGATACACAAATGAAATCAATTCGTACTGCGTTTGAATCAGAGGCGTTGTTGCGATCCCAAGTCCATTGCCCGTTCTGATATGTAAGTCCAATCCAGAAATCAAACGGATTCGCTGATGAAAACATGGTCACTGCCAAATCTGAAACAATTCAAATTTATTTGGAAATGAACAAAAGTAGCTACTTACTGACTTTCGGAATATGGGACCAGGACCAAACAGCCTACTTTCTTTATAACCAATGAAAGCATATTATGGTACTGGAGTTTCTCGAAAATAGGGCGCTAAAACTCGCAACAGAAAACTTTCTGAACAACTTACTTTTGAGGAAGACTTGTTTTTTGGCGCTCAGTTCGTCAGCCAGGAATCCTCCATGTGTGTTCTGGCAGGCGATTTGTGGTACTAGTAGCCGCTGCCATAGCCATCATTACAGAAGCAGCATCTACACATACAGAACCCATAACTGCAACTACCAA
>JAQGCX010001088.1:0-12321 GCA_034700205.1 Plectus parietinus
GAATTATATATTCTTGATCACGCAATATTTATTCTTGGTAATTGGTCGCAAAACGGACCGTTTGAAGTATGCCCAGCTCTTAATGCTCATGTTGATGCACGTGTAGATTTGACCGAAATTAAACTGTATATTGTTCCATCCAAATGTACCTATTACCTATTATTCATAAAATGTATTAGGCCGGCTTCTCAGCATTTAAAAACAAAACAATAAGCATTGATCGACCAGCGACAGCAATATGGCAACCGAAAAGTATATGCAATGTCTGTCCACTCGAGTCGCCGATTACCCAAAGATATGAATGACAGTGCATCAAGTTCATCCCGCAATTGAGAAAACAAAGTGTGAATAGTTCAAGGCGAAGGTTTAGCGGACAGCGAACTGCTCATGCCGAGGCCGACAACCAGACCGTTGAGTGCCGACCCGGCTCGCACTTTACATTCGCAGCAAGAACCTGCTTGTATGGTAACTGGATCCCACGTTCCGTTTGCTTGTTGACGTAGCACATTCAAGGTTCTATATCCCTGACTGCATGTCGCCCATCCTGCAATACCAAGTACAATCGACCGACCACTTAGCCAACAGGGCGCAAACCTGAAAGGCAGACGGAGTCCTGCGTGTCGCAAATCAGTTCGCTGACATATTGAGGAAAGTAGTTGTCTGGAAGACGTCTCCAAGCCCAGCAGCTCGTGCACAAACTCATCATTCGATCATCGACCAGGTCTATTTCGCCTTTGCTGACGCAGCTGATGTTGAAACGTGTACCTGCATCGCACCGTAATTGCTGCACATTCCTATACCGCGAGCAACCGTAATTTCACCCAAAATAGCAGTGGAACTGTCGGTTTGTCGTTTGCCACGCCCTGTGACGGGTTTCCCGTTTGAGGAAGTAGCATTCTTTTGCGTCTGTTGATAATATTCCTGACCCATCTGAATAAGCCGGTTGACATCGCTTTTGACTGCCGCACCCTCATTGGAAGTGGATTTATCGATCGAAGGTGCTTGATTCGAAGGCAATTTTGCATGGTCGAAGCGATAGCTTTGACAGTGATTCTGGGTGCTTGCTGATGTTATGTTTTCCAGTCCAGGGGCAAGTGCATTCATGAGACCGACGTCTCTCAATTTTTGGGTCATTCTGCTTGCGCACAACTGACATTCGGCTGTGTTGCATTCTATGGAGTTGGAGCCCTGAATGTATCTCAATAAAACGGAAGGAGACAATGTGATGGACTCACAGCGATAGCGGTGTTAGCAGACGCCCCTTTCTGTTGCTGAACATTGAGGGAGAGATCGGGAAAGCCGAACACGGCTTCTGCCAATGTGGCCGCTTGGAACCGTGGGTCGTACGTGATGCACTTCTTCGTGTCCGGTCGAATTATACACGGACACTGACAATTCAATCAACAGTATCATCATACGCTCATTCATTATATCACAACTCACTTGAGCTTCTGGATTGCCAGATTGACGCTGTTCCCATAGCTCAGATTCTTGCGTCCAATCCAACGGGCTACTGTACTTGGTGTACTCGTGCTGCACCGGTGGCGCCGTCGAGCGAAACGCAGGATAGTACTGAACGTTTGAAGGGACCGCGGAAGGTCGCTGCCATCCTCGTCCAGAATCGTGGGCAGTCACAGAAGAAAACAGCAACCAGATGGCTAGCAACGCGCCCATCCTTCAAAGCCGCCGGCAGTGGTCTGTCTCAAGTGAAACACTGGGTGTACTATCTGGCGTTTTCTTCTTGCCGCTATTTGCTTTGCAGGTCCGGTTTTGCACCCCCAGACATTAGCGAGAGCCAAATGACGTATTACTGCGCCAGCACATCTCTGTACGCCAAACAATTCGAACGCGTCATCTTTGGGCTGAGCTCTCAAGTACATGTATGATTCATTGTATACTATTTTCCACGAAAACGTACAGCGGATAGAACACAATAAGGAACAGTTATTATTAGAAACTCTCAGAATAACTGTCTATCACAAACAAACACGTACAGTATTTAGAACACAATTCTCTCAATGCGATGATAACTTAGTTGCTGGGAATGCCGATTGATGTGGGATGTACACATGGTGACAAATATAATGAAGAGTAGTACGTCTCGCCCACTACGGAATATAACGTACGAGCGGCAAAGGTGCCGACGATCCATCAAAGATCACCTGGAAGCTACATTGTGAAGCGATGCTCCTTACTGTTCGGCAACATGAGCGTCAGCGAGCGCGCGTTGATCCACACGAGACGAGCGCGAAAGATGCCCGGAGACCCGCCGGGCGTTGTCACCGGATAGCTGTTGGGAGCCGGCTGCTGTTTGACACACTTGATTTGGCTCTGGCCCATGCCCAGAAACGACACCGACGCTTGCCAGAAGTTGACTTTGCCCTCATCGGCGCTGTATGTGGCCAGGTGTTTGCCGTCCTCGGAGAAGGCCACCGACGTCACCGAACGACTGTGCGCTTGAATCGTCTGAAACATTGATTCATCAGTTTGCATACCATTCACAAAGTCTTCCCAACCTGCGATTTCCCAGCTCGCAGCTCGTGGATCACCACAACGCCCGTCTTGCCACCAAACGCGATCCGTCGACTGTTCGGGCAGTAAGCAACCATGAAAAACCTGGCGAGCAATCATTCACTGAAATCATCACCTCAACAGCAAACAAACTGTCTCACTTGGTAATCGGTGGAAAGATGTCGGACAGACTGCGGTGTTTCAACAGTGACGTATCCAAACAGTGCACGAGAACTTCGCCGACCTGAGGAATAAGTATTGAAATGCGACAAAAAAATAAGAATCGAACCGCGATCATGAGATCGGCGACATCTCCGTACTGCTTTTCGGCCAACTGTTCGATGATACGCAACACTTCCGTTCTGGACTTCAACAAGGGACTGGTGACCGTGTGCTGGATGGTCTGATGTTGGGCGGCAGAGTTGTAGCGAGCAACCTAAACAATACACGCGCATGAATACTGAGCATTGGATTGAGTGAGCGACGCACCTCCTTGCTGAGGGCGGTGATGAAGGCGGGCGGTCGGACGCTGGCGATGAGCGTCAGAGCGTGTTTCGCAGTTCGACAGGCGTCCGCCGGCGGCGACAGAGGCAGAACGATCGGACCGCTGCAAATATTCCATATTTCATCAGGAACCGAGATGGCGAACATAACACTTACGTCTGCAGCATTTTATCGCTGTTAGCCGCCAAGTCGAGCAGACCGAGCAGCACCTTGGAAATGTCCAAATACGGCTGCCACACGCTGAATCCACGCCCGATCAGATCAATCGCCGCACGTCGCAGAGGCGAATGAGGCGGCAGCAGGAACGACGGCGGTTGCAGCAATAATTCAAGCAGCGATTGACCTGTATGACGGACGAAATGCGAACGCAACACGATAGCTGCTCACTTGTAGCACGAGCGAGCGAGTGATCGCGCTCTGAGAATCCTTCGGGAGCGTTCGACGTGGCGTTCTGCGGGACGATTGGACCGTGCTGAGCGATTTCTTGCCCGAATTCAGCGCCGATAACACCGAGTAACACCACTGCCGTCGCTTGATTTCGACGCACTTGCTGAAGACCAGATTCGTGACTGCCATACTGCGTCGGATCTGAATAATTCTATTGCTACACGATTCGTTCCCAATGCTCGAGTCACCGACCAGTCATATTGATGTCAGTCAACGCGGCGACTTTCGGTTCATCGGCGGCGGTGGTGGTTGCAGCAGTTGCGGCGGTGGCTGGGACGGGCGCTTGCAGAGACGGGCTGCCACCGAGCATTCTGGAGCCAAAGATGCTGAGAGAAGGATCGAGGAAGAGCGGCAAGAAGGGCGCCCAGGAGTCGATCAAGCCCTTGCGCCCGATAGGGCCCAGACGGTTCAGTTCTCGTATGAGCAGCGCCTGCGCCGCTTCGCGCAATTCCAAGCAACGGTCTTGCCATCTAAAATTATATATGTGCCCGCTCTATCGCTTCATGCCAACTAACATTTTGTTCAAATTTTTTGACCGTATTTCAGCAACCATATAAGCAACAGGTACAAATTATAAACAAAGCATTATTAGAATATGAACACTCAGATTAGTGGAATACCCGAGCAGTCACTTTTATTCTTCAACGGCAGATCTACTTCGTCTCACTGTACTTAAGGAACTCAAATGAGATGTGGACGGCGAAAACGCGTGCCGAAGATTGGCGTCTAAGAGAAAAGTCATGACAGGATCGAGAACCATTCTGGACAGCCAAACGCCTTCTGCGATCGACGACACAAGAATCAACTGATAGAGCGTTTTGGCGATGGTCAACAATTGATTGCACAATTCTATAAAGGGATCTTCGGTAGAATGGCTGCCAAGTTCGTCGTTTCCTTGTTTGTACTCGCTGTTCTGAATGTTCCACATTGGCGGCGAAATGATAGCACCGATCATAAATCCACACAAGACAGTCCACATCGCCACGCCGACCCCCAAACGCAAGGAGTTGGTCAGGTGGCGCTTGAGCGCATTGGTGTGACCGCGGATTCGACGCAGTCGCAATAGATAGATGAGCACGAATATGTAGGCAAGAAAAGCGACCAGCCAGAAAACACCAATGAACACAGAGGCGACCACCGCCACCGTCATCGACCTATTATCGTTGTCGGTGGGAGCGTAGGAAGTGAGATACTTGGGGCTTTCGAACTCGAGCGTTATGAATGGCGTGGTGCCGAACGAGGCGTACACGAAGGCGTAGCCAACACCAATGGCCTGCAGCACCAACATTACTATCACGCAAGCTCGTGATGTCAATCTAGTGCGATAGAAAATGGGAAATCTGATAGCAATGAAAGTTAGGGTGGCCAGACAGCCAAAAGTAGTGCATAGCGCCCAGAAATTCAGCTGCACAATGCTGTTCAGTACCGAGGTACCGTAAGGAACGAAGACTATCACCGGCGGGGGAGAATCCGACGCCAAAGTGGTTGTAATGTTCCATTGCATCGATGTGACTGAATAGGCAGATGCACTCGTCGTCCAATCGGACCACGTCGCTTCTTGTCGCACTGGGTTGTCGGAGTTGGATGATGAAACCACCTGATTGTAACCAGCTTTCGGGTTGTCTCTCCGCACACCCACAATAATAATCACAATAAGACAAGTGACGGCATCCAGCACAGACCTATTCAACAGAAAAATAAAGCGCTTTGTTGGCAGCGTTTTTTTGTACAGGCCATAGACAATGACTGCGGACACGCAGAGATTGAAGAGCAGTCCCAAGCCGGCCAAAGGCAGAACAGCGCCAGAAAATCCCTCGATCAAAGTCTTAATCTGGTCGCCTGCGGCCTTGATACCAGCGTAGACGGCGTCCGTGCAGATACCAGGTACAGGATCCGATGAATTGTCGTCCGAATAAGAATCTGTCGCGGAAGTGGAGAAGACGAAGGGCGCAGCCGTCGACTCCCCGAGGAACATTGCGCGAAGCAACCGTCGCCTCCGTTGCAACAAGCACACGCCCAATTGCGCGCGTCAACGGCGCGTGGCGAATGTGTAAAGTTGATGATATGAACGTCCGATTAATCAGTCAGCTGTCAGTCGATAAGTCAGCAGTAGGATAGCGACATTCAAAAAACTTCACCAAACAAAAGAAATCAACCGAGTCGCCGAACCCTCTGCACTGACACCGATTCAAGAAAGTCGAACAACAATTTCTGCACTCATTGGTTTGTATTAGACTACAAACGCACTATCATGTCTGCTCGACACATTCACTAAGTAGTTCGCACTTGCACGTGCTGATCAAAGATGAGAAACAGACAAAGCCTGTAAGCCAGTCTATCAGTGGGACAGCCTTCCGGTACCGATGACTGCTCTGCTATTCTTCTAAGTACATCGAATGCAATTGTCGAAGATAACGGCAATGATACGACGACGCGACGCTGCCATACATCAAACAACCACCCACAACACCCACAGACGGTGCGCAACGATTCCATCGAGTTCCTCCCACCAAAGACAATGAATGACAGACCTTCGCGCGAGCAGTTCGATCCGCGGTGGACAGTAGCTGGCCTTGTTCACCAACTCGGGCAGCAGAACGCAGTGCAAAGCCGCCAACAACGACCAACCCTGTTTGATCTGCGTCTGTTCAACGGCCGAGTTGTCCAGCGTCGTCTGATCAAGGCCCGACGGGCGCGAACCGGTCGATGAAAGTCGTCTGAAATACACGGCTATTATCCATTGAAGCGCCATCTAATACCTCAGCAGTTTGCGTTTCTTCTCCTGATCGGGCGAAAAGGCGGCGTGCTGCATCGACATGAGCGTGTTGGCCGTCGCAATCACGGACAGCAAATGTTGCGTGGTCAGCGAAGCACTAAGTTGCCAGTGCACGTTGTGTGCAAATTGATCGAAACGGTCTTCGAACTTTGTCCCCACTTCGATTCCCGTCGGCAGCAGCATCGACAAATGACCTGAACAGAGGAACGGTGAATGAAAGCAAGAGGCGGAGCCACCGACCTTGTCGGGACACGAGTCCGAAGCATACGGGCGCTTTGGGGCGAAGCAGACCGAGTTTCTTGACGCAGACATGGTCGAGGTCTTTGTCGAGCGTCCAGCCGTGCAGCAGCGACATCAGCACATGAGCCACGTCCATGTGGAGACTCGCGTCCGACTGGAACGTCGATCGAGTCGACACCGTCGCCAGTTTGTCGCTCGTTCGCCGCTGTGCGCTCGGCGACATTTGCAGCACGTTCTCCGCCTTGTCCCGAGCGCGCGCCAATAGTCCCGACAGAGATTGCGATCCCATATCGGCCGCCGTCCGGTCGATGTTGGCATCAGTCGGCGTCGCAGCCGTCGTCAGCTGTTCGTCAGCCAACAGACCCACTAAACATCTCCTCTTAGGCGAAACAAAAGGTCGAATGCGCACTGATGAGAGCGTCAACGTGGAACAACACCAGGTGACTTTCGCTGTCGTCCTTGAACGTCTTCAGACCCTGTACAATCATCGGAGGTGGAAGGACGATATCTCTGACATCGATTCCGGCAGCTTTCTCATCGGTTGGAGCAGCGATCTGCTTTATCTACAAACAATCGTTCAAATTAATCTATCAAACTGATATGAAATAACAACTTACGGCAGCAACATTCTTGTTTCGTATCGCACGGAACATCTGCAATGAAACATGGGACTAATTAAAGCTAGAATACAACGACTAAACAATCCAGTAACAAGAGGACTATTCTCGAGCACGACTTCTTTCTGGGGCGTCACAAGAGCTCATGTAAAACAGCCAAAAGCGATGATGTGGGAAAGATTATTGTTGAGACAATGAGTGAATAATGCTCCTTCTCTAACGGTCCGGCAAATACCGAGACGGAACAGTGTGCACTCGCCTGCATTGCCGACGATGCACCCGCTTGGTCTTCGCCTTCGGAAACGCCAACCTGTTCGTCGCAAGCAGCCAACACTTCGTCGGCCAACAATCCGCTGACAATGCGGTCGAGATTCGCTGAAAAACACTCAAAGATACACAAAAAACAAGAAGAGATGGACCGACCAGTCTCCATTTGCCATACATACAAGGTGTCGTCGTCGCAACGTACGAGCAGAAAGTCGTCGAGTGGACGCCAGCGAATCTCCTTGACGGGGAAGAGATGGCGACTCGCAAGCAGAATGCACTTGGTTTCCTTCAGGCCCAGCAGCGCCACCGAGTGATCCGACGCCACCGAGCACACCGTTTGCAAAATGCGCGTCTACAAGCCGACGACGTCAACTGAACCCGGCGGCAATTAGTAATTACATTGCAGTTCTCGGGAGGAATGAGCATTCGAAGAATGGGGCCGGCTTGGACGCAGAAGCGATGAATGCGCGCGCCCGAATTCAGATCCCAGAGAAAGACGGCGAAGTCGGCGCCGCCGGACAGCAGATGGTGCGGTTCGTAGCGCGGGTGCTCCTCGTGTGGGTACAGCAGACACGTCACTGCTCCACTGTGTCCAGACAATAATCGCACTGGCGGCCACTCTGAAACCATCAAAAATGCAATAGGAACAGCCGAGAATTCACTATTTTTCAGTTTAAATAATAGCGCACAAATCAATCGAGCATTTTTTGGACTGACCGGCTGGTTTTTGAAGCGTTTTGATATCAAGAAGTTGTTGCATGAGAGCGTGAGCAGCATAAACGAGCAAAATGGTGCCGTCATCGCGACCAAGAATCAGTCGTCCTTGGCTGGGTACGTACAATGTGCTGGTGATGGACTGCTCTTCACCCTGAAACAGTAAACTCATAACTGAGTTCGCGGTCTAGTATTCTCGGCTGACACACCACACGCTCAACAATTCCTTTTGGTAGTTCAGGAAGCGCTCTCCATGCGGCGTCCAATGACTGCTCCAAGTTGGGGAGCATTTCTGGAAAAAATTGTGATGCAGTTGCACGATTAGCAAGAGATGTCGCACCAGGAAACTCGTTGAATTTTTCTTGCATCAGAGCGCCAATGGATTTTTCGGCAACTTCCGGAATATCCCAAATGCCAAGACGACCCTCCACATCGGCGCGATAGACGGACTGAGTCGAGTGGTTCTGTCCCACTTTTCTTGTGTCGAAATGAAAGCACGAATCTGGCAATGTCAGCTGCAACCAATCGCAAAATGACAACAGATCGAACAAAGAAAATCGGCTCACGGTTGACATATTCGGGTGTTTCATATTTAGGACGCAATAGATGAACGGTTTCTCGGTGGGGACGACATTTTGGGGTTTCTCTCCGAAAGCGGCGCTAAAATACTAGCGTCTTTGTTGAATATTGAATCAAGCATGCGCACTGCACTGTACAACACTCCATCTGAAAATGTCTTCACACAACGACACCACAGTGCTGAGCGACACAGGGGGATTGATTAGCATCTAATAGCTGCTAACAACAGGACTGCAAACGCAAGCTCGGCTAGAATCGCAGTGAAACACCAATACGTTACCCGATCGCCTTTCCCTTCAACTTGCTGAAAGTGCACGAACGTTGCTACACGGCCGGTCTTCTTGCACACAATCATTTAATTGTGCCAACGTAATCAAGCATCATTCACACAAAGGTTAATTATCTTTCAACGGGGATGAATTCGCAGCGGGACCGAGGGTACATGCAAATGCATGCGCACATGGTTGGTGTGAGAATGTTTTGCGCAAGTTCTATAATCTCCTCAGCACGACAGACCTTCGGGGCAACTGGTACAAGTAGGTGGTGCCGTCGGAGCACCAGATGGCCACTCGGTCGATCTTCGTGAAGGCGCCGCCGACACAAGATTGGTGCTGCGGCGGTGGATGCTGCAGCAATTCGGAAAATTCACTCGCGTCGAAGATCTGAAAAACACACGCTGTGCACTTTCCAGTTTACTGACACTACCTGCCACATCGCCGCGCTGACCACCAGCATTGTCCGCTGATTCTGAGTACACGAAGACACTGAAAGGGCGCCGCGAACAGCGATCGATTTCGATTCGTCTTCGTACAGTGGATTCGACGAGTCCTGAAGCACTGCTATTTGCACAGAAAAATGCATCATTCCATACTCGTTTGTCGATTTCCGTCATTGACCAAATCTTCACCATTCCCGATAGAGAAATACCAATGACAATATCTGCAAAAAGCGAACACATACACTATATTCGCTCCACTCAATTAATATTTGTTTATAGAGAAAAATTATCTTGGAACAATCTTGAAATGTCGTCCGTTCATCGATTCATTGAAAATGAAAACGGCAAAAATACTTCCTCAGTACTAAAACTACGGACAATATGTAATGGTACGGCTACCATTTCTTTTAAAAAATGATTCGAAGCTTGAAAAGAAATTGAGAAGCTATCTCTACAAAACCCGGACAGGATAATCTGACACGCAATCAATTTAGCATGCAAAAAAGAAATCGTACCGTGTTTTTGTGGCGGTTTCAATAGACAGAGCGCGGACACCCAATCCGGTTCAACTCTGGAGCTCAAAGTGAAGAGCACAGTGAGATCTTGCGGATCCATCACAATAATTTCCGGATAGTCGCCCACGCAAAATAGACGAAACTGAGTCAGATTCACAGAAGACCGCAAAGCCTAAATCACAACACAATACACAACATGGAATGTACCGTTCAGTCACTCACATGAGGATAAATATATCGATGCACATTCACCGACGTGACGCTGTCAATACAACGACCGTCTACACTTTCCCACAAACACATTTTTCTGAAAACGATTTTCCTTTGTTTTAATTTTGCTTCCAATGTAGCATTGAAAATAAAACCAGCATGGAAAAGTAAAAATAAGAAAGAAAGTAAGAACGAACCCATCATCAGAAGTGCTGACGAATCTGGTAGTGAGAGGGTCGACGCCGGTGGGACAGAGACAAGAGATCGATCTCGAATGACCGAACAGCATGTACTTCGGCTTCAGCACGCCGTTGTCCAGTCGCCAGATGATGATTTGCCCGTCCACGCTTCCCGTCAAAATCGTCAGGCCATCGGGAAGACAGCGCACACAGCAGGCACGATGTTTCGGCGCTCGACGACCCCACAGAATCGTCGGCACAACCAAGTTGCCCGAAACCAACGACATCGCTCTCTTCACCGATTTCTTACTGCCGCAACAATCCAAGAAATCGAAGCGTTCTCAAGAATTTCAAGTCGAAAAAACAACTCGAGCACCGGCCTCTGCACCAAGCAGCACCACGATTCTTTCGATAAGATTATCAAGTTGGCAAGTTGCCATACCGTAGTTTCGTTTGTGTGAGGCACGGGGCGGGATGACGTTTTATTTTTGTCTGTTTCAACAGCCACTTTAGCTTCACTTCATCTGCGTCTGGATTCTACATTTGCGTCGAACCACTGGGGTAATAGCAGCTTTTTGTTTTTTTGCGGTTAGTCCACTGCTGCACTCGACCTTTTGTAGCGAAGAGCTCTCTGCACTGTAAATTTGTAAAAGAGAGGCTAAGTGCCATCTCGATTTGGCCAAGGCCAGGTCTACAGTTGACTTTTCACAACAGATTGATTTTCAGCTATCCGGCTGAATCGATCGGAAAATATTTCGTTTTCCTGAAATTTCCATTCATCGACAATGTTTCACAATTTCTTGAGGTTCGTCCAACATTCTTTGAAACATAAAGTAAAGAATCGATTTGTTTCTCTCAACGTTGTACGTCACAAGTGACGAACAGTTGATTTTTGGGTTTCATTGGAATTTTGTGGTAAAGAATTCGTAAAAATACTCTTATTCGCATTGCCTTTAGAATATTTTGAGCTTGATTAATTAATGGATTGTCTTTCAGAAAATTGCTGAACGACGAACGATTAATCCAGCGCGTATGTGAATGTCACGTGACCTGAGAAAAACTCTTAAATTCGTTTGCTTTAGTTATCGGAATCGAGCTTCATGAGAGGAGCTGCACGCATATTTGCATCGCATTTGTTTCGCGGAAAGGAGTCAGGTATGCAAGCGCAAACGTATATTAGACTATCCACCGAAACCGGCAGTACACGCGGGCCCGGTGGGTCAACAGAAAATATTGAAAATATTGCCACAGATAGCCCTTGATTATATGAATTGAACGCTACCAGGCTCAGCTTCACAGCTATCTCTCAGGCGGAGAAAAATCACGGCGCGAAGGGTACTTTTTGGATTTTCGAATTTTCCCCAAATTTAAACGAGCTTTAAACGACTGAAACATACTTTATATAAAATTTTCACTACATGATATTTTCGAATTGTACCAATTTCAGTACTAAAATTAAATAATTCCTGAAAAATCAATTTCTTTCTGAAAAATTTCGGAAAAATCAGTTTCCAAATCAGAATTTGATGTTCTTTCATCCTATGTGGCCTTTGGGAACTGTTCATCAACCTCTATTTTACTGGAGCAAAAAAGTGATTTTTGAAGATTTGCGAAAAATTCAAATTTCCACCAAAATCTTTCAAAACACCCAAATGAAACCGTTCCAAAACTTTTTCATGACTGAAAGATAGAGTTTTGTTAGTTTTTTATGACCGCATGAAGCGCATTTTGTTTAACATTCATCTGAGACAGTGGTTCACTTTTTAGCGCTTTCAAAATGCAAAAAACAGTCCATTTTTCGCGTTTTTGACCAGAAAAGTACCAAAACTAATTTGGCGAAGACCAATTTTTTTACTGTTTATTAAGCATAATTTTAGCTACTTCTTCATGCCAGAATGTTGAAATTCTGGTGGTCGGCTAAAAAGTCCCCAGCGAAAGCGCATGTGGTAAAAATTTCAGCGTGATCGGTATTAGTTTAAAAAAGTATGTTTCGGTCGCCCCGCGCGTTTATATTCGGGAAAAATTCGAAAATCCAAAAAAATAC